>LPNX010934939.1:0-22745 GCA_001517045.1 Pseudotsuga menziesii | reverse complement strand
ATTTAAATTCTAAGAAACTGCTCGAAAGGGAAACTCCGTCGTGCGGTTTCAACAGGGTTGGGCTTAAAGGGGATCAAAATAGCTTGAAACGTCGTGAAAGTTGGCGTGCATGCTTGTCTATCCAATATGCATCCAAACATATGACCAGGTTTAAATTCTAAGAATCTGGTCAAAGCAGAGACTGCATCATGCAGTTTTTTTAGGGTTTGGTTTAAAGATGGCGAAAATAGCTCCCAACATCGTGAAAGTTGGCACGCACTCTTATTTTCCAAATGCGGATTTAAATCTATGATTAAATTTTAATTTTGAGAAATTAGTCAAACGTGAAACTTCGTTGTGCGGTTTTGCTAAGGTTGGGCTTAAAAGGGGTGAAAATATTTTGGAATGTCTCAAAAGTTTGCATGCATGCTTGTTGATCAAATTGGCATCCAAATTTATGATCAAATTTAAATTCTGAGAAACTGCTCGAAAGGGAAACTCCCTCATGCGGTTTCAACAGGGTTGGGCTTAAAGGGGGTCAAAATAGCTTGAAACGTCGCGAAAGTTGGCGTGCATGCTTGTCTATCCAATATTCATCCAAACATATGACCAGGTTTAAATTCTCAGAATCTGGTCAAAGCTGAGACTGCATCATGCAGTTTTGTTAGATTTTGGCTTAATCATGGCGAAAACAGCTCTCAACATCGTGAGAGTTGGCATGCACTCTTATTTTCCAACTGCGGATTTAAATCTATGATTAAATTTTAATTTTGAGAAATTAGTCAAACGTGAAACTTCGTTGTGCGGTTTTGCTAAGGTTGGGCTTAAAGGGGGTGAAAATATTTTGGAACGTTTCAAAAGTTTGCATGCACGCTTGTTGATCAAATTGGCATCCAAATTTATGATGAAATTTAAACTCTAAGAAACTGGTCAGAAGGATACCTCTGTCGTGTCGTTTCAATAGGGTTGGGCTTAAAGGGGGTCAAAATAGCTTGAAAAGTCACGAAAGTTGGCGTGCATGCTTGTCTATCCAATATGCATCCAAACATATGATCAAGTTTAAATTCTAAGAATCTGGTTAAAGCTGAGATTGGATCATGCAGTTTTCTTAGGGTTTGGCGTAAAGATGGTGAAAATAGCTCTCGACATCGTGAAAGATGGCATGCACTCTTATTTTCCAAATGCAGATTTAAATCTATGATTAAATTTTAATTTTGAGAAATTAGTCAAACGTGAAACTTCATTGTGCGGTTTTGCAAAGGTTGGGCTTAAAGGGGGTGAAAATATTTTGGAATGTCTCAAAAGTTTGCATGCACACTTTTTGATCAAATTGGCATCCAAATTTATGATCAAAGTTAAATTCTAAGAAACTGCTCCAAAGGGAAACTCCTTCGTGCGGTTTCAACAGGGTTGGGCTTAAAGGGGGTCCAAAATAGCTTGAAACGTCGTGAAAGTTGGCGTGCATGCTTGTCTATGCAATATGCATCCAAACATATGACCAGGTTTAAATTCTAAGAATCTGGTCAAAGCTGAGACTGCATCATGCAGTTTTCTTAGGGTTTGGATTAAAGATGGCGAAAATAGCTCTCAACATCGTGAAAGTTGGCATGCACTCTTATTTTCCAAATGCGGATTTAAATCTATGATTAAATTTTATTTTTGAGAAATTAGTCAAACGTGAAACTTCGTTGTGCAGTTTTGCTAGGGTTGGGCTTAGAGGGGGTGAAAATATTTTGGAATGTCTCAAAAGTTTTCGTGCATGCTTGTTGATCAAATTTGCATCCAAATTTATGATCAAATTTAAATTCTAAGAAACTGCTCTAAAGGGAAACTCCGTCGTGCGGTTTCAATAGGGCTGGGCTTAAAGGGGGTCGAAATAGCTTGAAACGTCGTGAAAGTTGGTGTGCGTGCTTGTCTATCCAATATGGATCCAAACATATGTTCAGGTTTAAATTCTAAGAATCTGGTCAAAGTTGAGACTGCATCATGCAGTTTTGTTAGTGTTTGGCTTAAAGATGGCGAAAATAGCTCTCAACATCGTGAAAGTTGGCATGCACTCTTATTTTCCAAATGCGGATTTAAATTTATGGTTAAATTGTAATTTTGAGAAATTAGTCAAACGTGAAACTTCGTTGTGTGATTTTGCTAAGGTTGGCCTTAAAGGGGGTGAAAATATTTTGGAATGTCTCAAAAGTTTGCATGCACGCTTGTTGAACAAATTGGCATCCAAATTTATGATCAAATTTAAATTCTAAGAAACTGCTCGAAAGGGAAACTCCGTCGTGCGGTTGCAACAGGGTTCGGCTTAAAGCGGGTCAAAATAGCTTGAAATGTCGTGAAAGTTGGCGTGCATGCTTGTCTATCCAATATGCATCCAAACATACGATCAGGTTTAAATTTGAAGAATCTGGTCAAAGCTGAGACTGCATCATGCAGTTTTGTTACGGTTTGGCTTAAAGATGGCGAAAATAGCTATGAACATCGTGAAAGTTGGCATGCGCTCTTATTTTCCAAATGCGGATTTAAATCTATGATTAAATTTTAATTTTGAGAAATTAGTCAAACGTTAAACTTCATTGTTCGGTTTTGCTAAGGTTGGGCTTAAAGGGGGTGAAAATATTTTGGAATGTCTCAAAAGTTTGCATGCACGCTTGTTGATCAAATTGGCATCGAAATTTATGATCAAATTTAAATTCTAAGAAACTGCTCGAAAGGGAAACTCCTTCGTACGATTTCAACAGGGCTGGGCTTAAAGGGGGTCAAAATAGCTTGAAACGTCGCGAAAGTTGGCGTGCATGCTTGTCTATGTAATATCCATCCAAACATATGACCAGGTTTAAATTCTAAGAATCTGGTCAAAGATGAGACTGCATCATGCAGTTTTCTTAGGGTTTGGCTTAAAGATGGCGAAAATAGCTCTCAACATCGTGAAAGTTGGCATGCACTCTTATTTTCCAAATGCGGATTTAAATCTATGATTAAATTTTAATTTTGAGAAATTAGTCAAACGTGAAACTTCGTTGTGCAGTTTTGCTAGGGTTGGGCTTAAAGGGGGTGAAAATATTTTGGAATGTCTCAAAAGTTTTCATGCATGCTTGTTGATCAAATTTGCATCCAAATTTATGATCAAATTTAAATGCTGAGAAACTGCTCGAAAGGGAAACTCTGTCGTGCAGTTTCAATAGGGTTGGGCTTAAAGGGGGTCAAAATAGCTTGAAACGTCGTGAAAGTTGGTGTGCATGCTTGTCTATCCAATATGGATCCAAACATATGAACAGGTTTAAATTCTAAGAATCTAGTCAAAGCTGAGACCGCATCATGTAGTTTTGTTAGGGTTTGGCCTAAAGATGAGGAAAATAGCTCTCAACATCGTGAAAGTTGGCATGCACTCTTATTTTGCAAATGCGGATTTAAATCTATGATTAAATTTTAATTTTGAGAAATTAGTCAAATGTGAAACTTCCTTGTTCAGTTTTGCTAAGGCTGGGCTTAAAGGGGGTAAAAATATTTTGGAATGTCTCAAAAGATTGCATGCACGCTTGTTGATCAAATTGGCATCGAAATTTATGATCAAATTTAAATTCTAAGAAATTGCTCGAAAGGGAAACTCCTTCGTGCGGTTTCAACAAGGTTGGGCTTAAAGGGGGTCAAAATAGCTTGAAACATCATGAAAGTTGGCATGCATGCTTGTCTATGCAATATGCATCCAAACATATAACCAGGTTTAAATTCTAAGAATCTGGTCCAAGCCGAGACTGCATCATGCAGTTTTGTTAGGGTTTGGCTTAAAGATGGCGAAAATAGCTCTCAACATCATGAAAGTTGGCATGCACTCTTATTTTCCAAATGCGGATTTAAATCTATGATTAAATTTTAACTTTGAGAAATTATTCAAACGTGAAGCTTCGTTGTGCGGTTTTGTTAAGGTTGGGCTTAAAGTGGGTGAAAATATTTTGGAATGTCTCAAAAGTTTGCATGCACGCTTGTTGATCAAATTGGCATCCAAATTTATGATCAAATTTAAATTCTAAGAAACTACTCGAAAGGGAAACTCCGTAGTGCAGTTTCAACAGGGTTGGGCTTAAAGGGGGTCAAAATAGCTTGAAACGTCGCGAAAGTTGGCGTGCATGTTTGTCTATGCAATATGCATCCAAACATATAACCAGGTTTAAATTCTAAGAATCTGGTCAAATCCGAGACTGCATCCAAACATATGATCAGGTTTAAATTCTAAGAATCTGGTCAAAGCGTAGACTGCATCATGCAGTTTTGTTAGGGTTTGGCTTAAAGATGGCGAAAATAGCTCTCAACATCGTGAAAGTTGGCATGCACTCTTATTTTCCAAATGCGGATTTAAATCTATGATTAAATTTTAATTTTGAGAAATTAGTCAAACGTGAAACTTCATTGTTCGGTTTTGGTAAGGTTGGTCTTAAAGGGGGTGAAAATATTTTGGAATGTCTCAAAGGTTTGCATGCATGCTTGTTGATCAAATTGGCATCGAAATTTATGATCAAATGTAAATTCTAAGAAACTGCTAGAAAGGGAAACTCCTTCGTGCGGTTTCAACAGGGTTGGGCTTAAAGGGGGTCAAAATAGCTTGAAACGTCGCAAAAGTTGGCGTGCATGCTTGTCTATGCAATATGCATCCAAACATATGACCAGGTTTAAATTCTAAGAATCTGGTCAAAGCTGAGACTGCATCATGCAGTTTTCTTAGATTTTGGCTTAAAGATGGCAAAAATAGCTCTCAACATCATGAAAGTTGGCATGCACTCTTATTTCCCAAATGCGGATTCAAATCTATGATTAAATTTTAATTTTGAGAAATTAGTCAAACGTGAAACTTCGTTGTGGAGTTTTGCTAGGGTTGGGCTTAAAGGGGGTGAAAACATTTTGGAATGTCTCAAAAGTTTTCATGCATGCTTGTTGATCAAATTTGCATCCAAATTTATGATCAAATTTAAATTCTGAGAAACTGCTCGAAAGGCAAACTCCGTCGTGCGGTTTCAATAGGGCTGGGCCTAAAGGGGGTCAAAATAGCTTGAAACGTCATCAAAGTTGGTGTGCATGCTTGTCTATCCAATATGGATCCAAACATATGAACAGGTTTAAATTCTAAGAATCTGGTCAAAGCTGAGACTGCATCATGCAGTTTTGTTAGGGTTTGGCCTAAAGATGGCGAAAATAGCTCTCAACATCGTGAAAGTTGGCATGCACTCTTATTTTGCGAATGCAGATTTAAATCTATGATTAAATTTTAATTTCAAGAAATTAGTGAAACGTGAAACTTCGTTGTGCGGTTTTGCTAAGGTTTTGCTTAAAGGGGGTGAAAATATTTCGGAATGTCTCAAAAGTTTGCATGCACTATTGTTGATCAAATTGGCATCCAAATTTATGATCAAATTTAAATTCTGAGAAACTGCTCAAAAGGGAAACTCCGTCGTGCGGTTTCAACAGGGTTGGGCTTAAAGGGGGTCGAAATAGCTTTAAACGTCGCGAAAGTTGGCGTGCATGCTTGTCTATGCAATATGCATCCAAACTTATGATCGGGTTTAAATTCTAAGAATCTGGTCAAAGCTGAGACTGCATCATGCAGTTTTGTTAGGGTTTGGCTTAAAGATGGCGAAAAGAGCTCTCAACATCGTGAAAGTTGGCATGCACTGTTATTTTCGAAATGCGGATTTAAATCTATGATAAAATTTTAATTTTGAGAAATTAGTCTAATGTGAAACTTCGTTGTGTGGTATTGCTAAGGTTGGGCTTAAAGGGGGTGAAAATACTTTGGAATGTCTCAAAAGTTTGCATGCACCTTTGTTGATCAAATTGGAATCCAAATTTATGATCAAATTTAAATTCTCAGAAACTGCTCGAAAGGGAAACTCCGTCGTGCGGTTTCAACAGGGTTGGGCTTAAAGGGGGTCAAAATAGCTTGAAACGTCGCGAAAGTTGGCGTGCATGCTTGTCTATCCAATATGCATCCAAACATATGATCAGGTTTAAATTCTAAGAATCTGGTCAAAGCTGAGACTGCATCATGCAGTTTTGTTAGGGTTTGGCTTAAAGATGGTGAAAATAGCTCTAAACATCGTGAAAGTTGGTACGCACTCTTATTTTCCAAATGCGGATTTAAATCTATGATTAAATTTAAATTTTGAGAATATAGTCAAATGTGAAACTTCGTTGTGCGGTTTTGCTAAGGTTGGGCTTAAAGGGGGTGAAAATATTTTGGAATGTCTCAAAAGTTTGCATGCACACTTATTGATCAAACTGGCATCCAAATTTATGATCAAATTTAAATTCTAAGAAACTGGTCGAAAGGGAAACTCTGTCGTGTGGTTTCAACAGGGTTGGGCTTAAAGGTGGTCAAAATAGCTTGAAACGTCACGAAAGTTGGCGTGCATGCTTGTCTATCCAATATGGATCCAAACATATGAACAGGTTTAAATTCTAAGAATCTGGTCAAAGCTGAGACTGCATCATGTAGTTTTGTTAGGGTTTGGCTTAAAGATGGCGAAAATATCTCTCAACATCGTGAAAGTTGGCATGCACTCTTATTTTGCAAATGCGGATTTAAATCTATGATTAAATTTTAATTTTGAGAAATTAGTGAAATGTGAAACTGCGTTGTGCGATTTTGCTAAGGTTGGGCTTAAAGGGGGTGAAAATATTTTGGAATGTCTCAAAAGTTTGCATGCACTCTTGTTGATCAAATTGGCATCCAAAGTTCTGAACAAATTTAAATTCTTAGAAACTGCTCAAAAGGGAAACTCCGTCGTGCGGTTTCAACAGGGTTGGGCTTAAAGGGGGTCGAAATAGCTTGAAACGTCGCGAAAGTTGACATGCATGCTTGTCTATCCAATATGCATCCAAACATATGATCAGGTTTAAATTCTAAGAATTTGGTCAAAGCTGAGACTGCATCATGCATCTTTGTTAGGGTTTGGCTTAAAGATGGCGAAAATAGCTCTCAACATCATGAAAGCTGGCATGCACTCTTATTTTCCATATGCGGATTTAAATCTATGATTAAATTGTAATTTTGAGAAACTAGTAAAACGTGAAACTTCGTTGTGCGGTTTTGCTAAGGTTTGGCTTAAAGGGGGTAAAAATATTTTGGAATGTCTCAAAAGTTTGCATGCATGCTTGTTGTTCAAATTGGCATCCAAATTTATGATCAAATTTAAATTCTAAGAAACTGATCGAAAGGGAAACTCCGCCGTGCAGTTTCAACAGGGTTGGGCTTAAAGGGGGTCAAAATAGCTTGAAACGTCGCGAAAGTTGGCGTGCATGCTTGTCTAAACTATATGCATCCAAACATATGATCAGGTTTAAATTCTAAGAATATGCTCAAAGCTGAGACTGCATCATGCAGTTTTGTTAGGGTTTGGCTTAAAGATGGCGAAAATAGCTCTCAACATCGTGAAAGTTGGCATGCACTCTTATTTTCCAAATGCGGATTTAAATGTATGATTAAATTTTAATTCTGAGAAATTAGTCAAACGTGAAGCTTCGTTCTGCGGTTTTGCTAAGGTTGGGCTTAAAGGGGGTGAAAATATTTTGGAATGTCTCAAAAGTTTGCATACATGCTTGTTGATCAAATTGGCATCCAAATTTATGATCAAATTTAAATTCTAAGAAACTGCTTGAAAGGGAAACTCCGTCATGCGGTTTCAACAGGGTTGGGCTTAAAGGGGGTCAAAATAGCTTGAAACGTCGTGAACGTTGGTGTGTATGCTTGTCTATCCAATATGCATCCAAACATATCACCAGGTTTAAATTCTAAGAATCTGGTCAAAGCTGAGACTGCATCATGCAGTTTTGTTAGGGTTTGGCTTAAAGATGGCGAAAATAGCTCTCAACATCGTGAAAGTTGGCATGCACTCTTATTTTCCAAATGCATATTTAAATCTATGATTAAATTTTAATTTTGAGAAATTAGTCAAACGTGAAACTTCGTTGTGCGGTTTTGCTAAGGTTGGGCTTAAAGGGGGTGAAAATATTTTGGAATGTCTCAAAAGTTTGCATACATGCTTGTTGATCAAATTGGCATCCAAATTTATGATCAAATTTAAATTCTGAGAAACTGCTCGAAAGGGAAACTCCGTCGTGCGGTTTCAACAGGGTTGGGCTTAAAGGGGGTCGAAATAGCTTGAAACATTGCGAAAGTTAGCGTGCATGCTTGTCTAGCCAATATGCATCCAAACATATGACCAGGTTTAAATTCTAAGAATCTGGTCAAAGCTGAGACTGCATCATGCAGTTTTGTTAGGGTTTGGCTTAAAGATGGCGAAAATAGCTCTCAACATCGTGAAAGTTGGCATGCACTCTTATTTTCCAAATGCATATTTAAATCTATGATTAAATTTTAATTTTGAGAAATTAGTCAAACGTGAAACTTCGTTGTGCGGTTTTGCTAAGGTTGGGCTTAAAGGGGGTGAAAATATTTTGGAATGTCTCAAAAGTTTTAATGCACGGTTGTTGATCAAATTGGCATCCCAATTTATGATCAAATTTATATTTTCAGAAACTGCTCGAAAGGGAAACTCCGTCGTGCGGTTTCAACAGGGTTGGGCTTAAAGGGGGTCAAAATAGCTTGAAACGTCGCAAAAGTTGGCATGCATGCTTGTCTACACAATATGCATCCAAACATATGATCAGGTTTAAATTCTAAGAATATGGTCAAAGCTGAGACTGCATCATGCAGTTTTGTTAGGTTTTGCCTTAAAGATGGCAAAAATAGCTCTCAACATCGTGAAAGTTGGCATGCACTCTTATTTTCCAAATGCGGATTTAAATCTATGATTAAATTTTAATTTTGAGAAATTAGTCAAACGTGAAACTTCGTTGTGCGGTTTTGCTAAGGTTGGGCTTAAAGGGGGTGGAAATATTTTGGAATTTCTCAAAAGTTTGCATGCACGCTTGTTGATCAAATTGGCATCCAAATTTATGATCAAATTTAAATTCTAAGAAACTGCTTGAAACGGAAACTCCGTCGTGTGGTTTCAATAGGGTTGGCCTTAAAGGGGGTCAAAATAGCTTGAAACGTCGCGAAAGTTGGCGTGCATGCTTGTCTATCCAATATGCATCCAAACATATGATTAGGTTGAAATTCTAAGAATCTGGTCAAAGCTGAGACTGCATCATGCAGTTTTGTTAGGGTTTGGCTTAAAGATGGCGAAAAGAGCTCTCGACATCGTGAAAGTTGGCATGCACTCTTATTTTCCAAATGCGGATTTAAATCTATGATTAAATTTTAATTTTGAGAAATTAGTCAAACGTGAAAAGTCGTTGTGCGCTTTTGCTAATGATGGGCTTAAAGGGGGTGAAAATATTTTGGAATGTCTCAAAAGTTTGCATGCACGCTTGTTGATCAAATTGGCATGCAAATTTATGATCAAATTTAATTTCTAAGAAACTGCTCGAAAGGGAAACTCTGTCGTGCGGTTTCAACAGGGTTGGGCTTAAAGGGGGTCCAAATAGCTTGAAACGTCGTTAAAGTTGGCATGCATGCTTGTCTATCCAATATGCATCCAAACATATGATCAGGTTTAAATTCTAAGAATCTGGTCAAAGCTGAGACTCCATCATGCAGTTTTGTTAGGGTTTGGCTTAAAGATGGCGAAAATAGCTCTCAACATCGTGAAAGTTGGTATGCACTCTTAATTTCCAAATGCGGATTTAAATCTATGATTAAATTTTAATTTTGAGAAATTTGCCAAACGTGAAGCTTTGTTGTGCGGTGTTGCTAAGGTTGGGCTTAAAGGGGGTGAAAATATTTTGGAATGTCTCAAAAGTTTGCATGCACGCTTTTTGATCAAATTGGCATCCAAATTTATGATTAAATTTAAATTCTACGAAACTGCTCGAAAGGGAAACTCCGCCGTGCGGTTTCAACAGGGTTAGGCTTAAAAGGGGTCAAAATAGCTTGAAACGTCGCGAAAGTTGGTGTGCATGCTTGTCTATCCAATATGCATCCAAACATATGATCAGGTTTAAATTCTAAGAATCTGGTCAAAGCTGAGACGGCATCATGCAGTTTTGTTAGGGTTTGGCTTAAAGATGGCGAAAATAGCTCTCAACACCGTGAAAGTTGGCATGCACTCTTGTTTTCCAAATGCGGATTTAAATCTATGATTAAATTTTAATTTTGAGAAATTAGTCAACCGTGAAAGTTCGTTGTGCGGTTTTGCTAAGGTTGGGCTTAAAGGGGGTGAAAATATTTTGGAATGTCTCAAAAGTTTGCATGCACGCTTGTTGATCAAATTGGCATCCAAATTTATGATCAAATTTAAATTCTGAGAAACTGCTCGAAAGGGAAACTCCGTCATGCGGTTTCAACAGGGTTGGGCTTAAAGGGGGTCAAAATAGCTTGAAACGACGTGAAAGTTGGCGTGCATGCTTGTCTATCCAATATTCATCCAAACATGGCGAAAATAGCATGCTTGTTGATCAAATTGGCATCCAAATTTTTTATCAAATTTAAATTCTGAGAAACTGCTCAAAAGGGAAACTCCATCGTGCGGTTTCAACAGGGTTGGGCTTAAAGGTGGTCAAAATAGCTTGAAACGTCGCGAAAGTTGGCATGCATGCATCTTAGCATGCATGCTTGTCTATCAAATATGCATCCAAACATATGATCAGGTTTAAATTCTAAGAATATGGTCAAAGCTGAGACTGCATCGTGCAGTTTTCTTAGGGTTTGGCTTAAAGATGGCAAAAATAGCTCTCAACATCATGAAAGTTGGCATGCACTCTTATTTTCCAAATGCGGATTTAAATCTATGATTAAATTTTAATTTTGAGAAATTTGTTAAACGTGAAACTTCGTTGTGCGGTTTTGCTAAGGTTGGGCTTAAAGGGGGTGAAAATACTTTGGAATGTCTCAAAAGTTTGCATGCACCCTTGTTTATCAAATTGGCATCCAAATTTATGATCAAATTTCAATTCTAAGAAACTCCTCAAAAGGGAAACTCCATCGTGTGGTTTCAACAGGGTTGGGATTAAAGGGGGTCAAAATAGCTTGAAACATTGCGAAAGTGGGCGTGCATGCTTGTCTATCCAATATGCATCCAAACATATGACCAGGTTTAAATTCTAAGAATCTGGTCAAAGCTGAGACTGCATCATGCAGTTTTGTTAGGGTTTGGCTTAAAATGACAAAAATAGCTCTCAACATCGTGAAAGTTGGCATGCACTCTTATTTTCCAAATGTGGATTTAAATCTATGATTAAATTTTAATTTTGAGAAACTAGTCAAACGTGAAACTTCGTTGTGCGGTTTTTCTAAGGTTGGGCTTAAAGGGGGTGAAAATACTTTGGAATGTCTCAAAAGTTTGCATGCACGCTTATAGATCAAATTGGCATCCAAATTTATGATCAAATTTAAATTCTAAGAAACTCCTCGAAAGGGAAACTCCGTCGTGCGATTTCAACATGGTTGGGCTTAAAGGGGGTCAAAATAGATTTAAACGTCGCGAAAGTTGGCGTGCATGCTTGTCTATCCAATATGCATCCAAACATATGACCAGGTTTAAATTCTAAGAATCTGGTCAAAGCTGAGACTGCATCATGCAGTTTTGTTAGGGTTTGGCTTAAAGATGGCGAAAATAGCTCTCAACATCGTGAAAGTTGGCATGCACTCTTATTTTCCAAATGCGGATTTAAATTTATGATTAAATTTTAATTTTGAGAAATTAGTCAAACGTGAAACTTCGTTGTGCGGTTTTGCGAAGGTTGGGCTTAAAGGGGTTGAAAATATTTTGCTATGTCTCAAAAGTTTGCATGCATGCTTGTTGATCAAATTGGCATCCAAATTTATGATCAAATTTAAATTCTAAGAAATTGCTCGAAAGGGAAACTCCGTCATGCGGTTTCAACAGGGTTGGGGCTAAAGGGGGTCAAAATAGCTTGAAACATCGTGAAAGTTGGTGTTCATGCTTGTCTATGAAATATGCATCCAAACATATGATCAGGTTTAAATTCTAAGAATCTGGTCAAAGCTGAGACTGCATCATGCAGTTTTGTTAGGGTTTGGCTTAAAGATGGCGAGAATAGCTCTCAACATCGTGAAAGTTGGCATGCACTCTTATTTTCAAAATGCGGATTTAAATCTATGATTAAATTATAATTTTGACAAATTAGTCAAATGTGAAACTTCGTTGTGCGGTTTTGCTAAGGTTGGTCTTAAAGGGAGTGAAAATATTTTGGAATGTCTCAAAAGTTTGCATGCACACTTGTTGATCAAATTGGCATCCAAATTTATGATCAAATTTAAATTCTAAGAAACTGCTCGAAAGGGAAACTCCGTCGTGTGGTTTCAACAGGGTTAGGCTTAAAGGGGGTCAAAATAGCTTGAAACGTCATGAAAGTTGGCATGCAGGCTTGTCTATCCAATATGCATCCAAACATATGATCAGGTTAAAATGCTAAGAATCTTGTCAAAGCTGAGACTGCATCATGTAGTTTTGTTAGGGTTTGGCTTAAAGAATGTGAAAATAGCTCTCAACATCGTGAAAGTTGGCATGCACTCTTGTTTTCCAAATGCGGATTTAAATCTATGATTAAATTATAATTTTGAGAAATTAGTCAAACGTGAAACTTCGTTGTGCGTTTTTGCTAAGGTTGGGATTAAAGGGGGTGAAAATATTTTGGAATGTCTCAAAAGTTTGTATGCACGCTTGTTGATCAAATTGGCATCCAAATTTATGATCAAATTTAAATTCTAAGAAACCGCTCGAAAGGGAAACTCCGTCGTGTGGTTTCAACAGGGTTGGGCCTAAAGGGGGTCAAAATAGCTTGAAACGTCGCGACAGTTGGCGTGCATGCTTGTCTATCCAATATGCATCCAAACATATGATCAGGTTTAAATTTTAAGAATCTTGTCAAAGCTGAGACTGCATCATGCATTTTTGTTAGGGTTTGGCTTAAAGATGGCGAAAATAGCTCTCAACATCGTGAAAGTTGGCATGCGCTCTTATTTTCCAAATGTGGATTTAAATCTATGATTAAATTTTAATTTTGAGAAATTAGTCAAACGTCAAATTTCGTTGTGCGGTTTTGCTAAGGTTGGGCTTAAAGGGGGTGAAAATATTTTGGAATGTCTCAAAAGTTTGCATGCACGCTTTTTAATCAAGTTGGCATCCAAATTTATGATCAAATTTAAATTCTAAGAATCTGCTCGAAAGGGAAACTCCGTCGTGCGGTTTCAACAGGATTTGTCTTAAAGGGGGTCAAAATAGCTTGAAACGTCGCGAAAGTTGGCGTGCATGCTTGTCTATCCAATATGCATCCAAACATATGATCAGGTTTAAATTCTAAGAATCTGGTCAAAGCTGAGACTGCATCATGCAGTTTTGTTAGGGTTTGGCTTAAAGATGGCGAGAATAGCTCTCAAGATCGTGAAAGTTGGCATGCACTCTTATTTTCCAAATGCGGATTTAAATCTATGATTAAATTTTAATTTTGAGAAATTAGTCAAACGTGAAACTTCGTTGTGCGATTTTGCTAAGGTTGGGCTTAAAGGGGGTGAACATATTTTGGAACGTCTCAAAAGTTTGCATGCACGCTTGTTGATCAAATTGGCATCCAAATTTATGATCAAATTTAAACTCTAAGAAACTTCTCGAAAGGGAAACTCCGTCATGGAGTTTCAACAGGGTTGGGCTTAAAGGGGATCAAAATAGCTTGAAACGTCGCGAAAGTTGGTGTGCATGCTTGTCTATCCAATATGCATCGAAACATATGATCAGGTTTAAATTCTAAGAATCTGGTCAAAGCTGAGACTGCATCATGCAGTTTTGTTAGGGTTTGGCTTAAAGATGGCGAAAATAGCTCTCAACATCGTGAAAGTTGGCATGCACTCTTATTTTCCAAATGCGGATTTAAATCTATGATTAAATTTTAATTTTGAGAAATTAGTCAAACGTGAAACTTCGTTGTGCGGTTTTGTTAGGGTTGGGCTTAAAGGGGGTGAAAATATTTTGGAATGTCTCAAAAGTTTGCATACACGCTTGTTAATCAAATTGGCATCTAAATTTATGATCAAATTTAAATTCTAAGAAACTGCTCGAAAGAGAAACTCCGTCGTGCGGTTTCAACAGGGTTGGTCTTAAAGGGGGTCAAAATAGCTTGGAACGTCGCGAAAGTTGGCGTGCATGCTTGTCTATGCAATATGCATTCAAACCTATGATCAGGTTTAAATTCTAAGAATCTGGTCAAAGCTGAGACTGCATCATGCATTTTTCTTAGGGTTTGGCTTAAAGATGGCGAAAATAGCTCTCAACATCGTGAAAGTTGCCATGCACTCTTATTTTCTAAATGCGGATTTAAATCTATGATTAAATTTTAATTTTGAGAAATTAGTCAAACGTGAAACTTCGTTGTGTGGTTTTTCTAAGGTTGGGCTTAAAGGGGGTGAAAATATTTTGGAATGTCTCAAAAGTTTGCATGCATGCGTGTTAATCAAATTGGCATCTAAATTTATGATCAAATTTAAATTCTAAGAAACTGGTCGAAAGGGAAACTCCGTCGTGCGGTTTCAACAGGGTTGGTCTTAAAGGGGTTCAAAATAGCTTGGAACGTCGCGAAAGTTGGCGTGCATGCTTGTCTATGCGATATGCATCCAAACTTATGATCAGGTTTAAATTCTAAGAATCTGGTCAAAGCTGAGACTGCATCATGCAGTTTTCTTAGGGTTTGGCTTAAAGATGGCGAAAATAGCTCTCAACATCGTGAAAGTTGCCATGCACTCTTATTTTCTAAATGCGGATTTAAATCTATGATTAAATTTTAATTTTGAGAAAATAGTCAAACGTGAAACTTCGTTGTGTGGTTTTGCTAAGGTTGGGCTTAAAGGGGGTGAAAATATTTTGGAATGTCTCAAAAGTTTGCATGCACGCTTGTTGATCAAATTGGCATCCAAATTTATGTTCAAATTCAAATTCTAAGAAACTGCTCGAAAGGGAAACTCCGTCGTGCGGTTTCAACAAGGTTGGGCTTAAAGGGAGTCAAAATAGCTTGAAACGTCGTGAAAGTTGGCGTGCATGCTTGTCTATCCAATATGCATCCAAACATATGACCAGGTTTAAATTCTAAGAATCTGGTCAAAGCTGAGACTGCATCATGCAGTTTTGTTAGGGTTTGGCTTAAAGATGGCGAAAATAGCTCTCAACATCGTGAAAGTTGGCATGCACTCTTATTTTCCAAATGCGGATTTAAATCTATGATTAAATTTTAATTTTGAGAAATTAGTCAAACGTGAAACTTCGTTGTGCGGTTTTGCTAAGGTTGGGCTTAAAGGGGGTGAAAATATTTTGGAATGTCTCAAAAGTTTGGATGCACGCTTGTTGATCAAATTGGCATCCAAATTTATGATCAAAATTAAATTCTAAGAAACTGCTCAAAAGGGAAACTCCATCGTGTGGTTTCAACAGGGTTGGGCTTAAAGGGGGTGAAAATAGCTTGAAACGTCGTGCAAGTTGGCGTGGATGCTTGTCTATCCAATATGCATCCAAACATATGACCAGGCTTAAATTCTAAGAATCTGGTCAAAGATGAGACTGCATCATGCAGTTTTGTTAGGGTTTGGCTTAAAGATGGCGAAAATAGCTCTCAACATCGTGAAAGTTGGCATGCACTCTTATTTTCCAAATGCGGATTTAAATCTATGATTAAATTTTAATTTTGAGAAATTAGTCAAACGTGAAACTTCATTGTGCGGTTTCGTTAGGGTTGGGCTTAAAGGGGGTGAAAATATTTTGGAATGTCTCAAAAGTTTGCATGCATGCTTGTTGATCAAATTTGCATCCAAATTTATGATCAAATTTAAATTCTGAGAAACTGCTCGAAAGGGAAACTCCGTCGTGCGGTTTCAATAGGGCTGGGGTTAAAGGTGGTCAAAATAGCTTGAAACGTCGTGAAAGTTGGCGTGCATGCTTGTCTATCCAATATGCATCCAAACATATGACCAGGTATAAATTCTAAGAATCTGGTCAAAGCTGAGACTGCATCATGCAGTTTTGTTAGGGTTTGGCTTAAAGATGGCAAAAATAGGTCTCAACATCGTGAAAGTTGGCATGCACTCTTATTTTCCAAATGCAGATTTAAATCTATCATTAAATTTTCATTTTGAGAAATTAGTGAAACGTGAAACTTCGTTGTGCGGTTTTGCTAAGGTTGGTGTTAAAGGGGGTGAAAATATTTTGGAATGTCTCAAAAGTTTGCATGCACTCTTGTTGATCAAATTGGCATCCAAATTTATGATCAAATTTAAATTCTTAGAAACTGCTCGAAAGGGAAACTCCGTCGTGCGGTTTCAACAGGGTTGGGCTTAAAGGGGGTCGAAATAGCTTGAAACATCGCGAAAGTTGGCGTGCATGCTTGTCTATGCAATATGCATCCAAACATATGATCAGGTTTAAATTCTAAGAATCTGGTCAAAGCTGAGACTGCATCATGCAGTTTTATTAGGGTTTGGCTTAAAGATGGCGAAAATAGCTCTCAACATCGTGAAAGTTGGCATGCACTCTTATTTTCGAAATGCGGATTTAAATTTATGATTAAATTTTAATTTTGAGAAATTAGTCAAACGTGAAACTACGTTGTGCGGTTTTGCTAAGGTTGGGCTTAAAGGGGGTGAAAATATTTTGGAATGTCTCAAAAGTTTGCATGCACGCTTGTTGATCAAATTGGCATCCAAATTTATGATCAAATTTAAATTCTAAGAAACTGCGCGAATGGGAAACTCCGTCGTGCGGTTTCAACAGGGTTGGGGCTAAAGGGGGTCAAAATAGCTTGAAACATCGTGAAAGTTGGTGTGCATGCTTGTCTATGCAATATGCATCCAAACATATGATCATGTTTAAATTCTAAGAATCTGGTCAAAGCTGAGACTACATCATGCAGTTTTGTTAGGGTTTGGCTTAAAGATGGCGAGAATAGCTCTCAAAATCGTGAAAGTTGGCATGCACTCTTATTTTCCAAATGCGGATTTAAATTTATGATTAAATTTTAATTTTGAGAAATTAGTCAAACGTGAAACTTTGTTGTGTGGTTTTGCTAAGGTTGGCCTTAAAGGGGGTGAAAATATTTTGGAATGTCTCAAAAGTTTCCATGCACGCTTGTTGATCAAATTGGCATCCAAATTTATGATCAAATTTAAATTCTAAGAAACTGCTCGAAAGGGAAACTCCTTCGTGCGGTTTCAACAGGGTTGGGTTTAAAGGGGGTCAAAATAGCTTGAAACGTCGCGAAAGTTGGTGTGCATGCTTGTCTATGCAATATGCATCCAAATATATGACCAGGTTTAAATTATAAGAATCTGGTCAAAGCTGAGACTGCATCATGAAGTTTTGTTAGGGTTTGGCTTAAAGATGGCGAAAATAGCTCTCAACATCATGAAAGTTGGCATGCACTCTTGTTTTCCAAATGCGGATTTAAATCTATGATTAAATTTTAATTTTGAAAAATTAGTCAAACGTGAAACTTCGTTGTACGGTTTTGCTAAGGTTGGGCTTAAAGGGGGTGAAAATATTTTGGAATGTCTCAAAAGTTTGCATGCACGCTTGTTGATGAAATTGGCATCCAAATTTATGATCAAATTTAAATTCTAAGAAGTTGCTCGAAAAAGAAACTCCGTCGTGCGGTTTCAAGAGGGCTGGGCTTAAAGGGGGTCAAAATAGATTGAAACGTCGTGAAAGTTGGTGTGCATTCTTGTCTATCCAATATGGATCCAAACATATGATCAGGTTTAAATTCTAAGAATTTGGTCAAAGCTGAGACTGCATCATGCAGTTTTGTTAGGGTTTGGCTTAAAGATGGCGAAAATAGCTCTCAACATTGTGAAAGTTGGCATGCACTCTTATTTTCCAAATGCGGATTTAAATCTATGATTAAATTATAATTTTGAGAAATTAGTCAAATGTGAAACTTCGTTGTGCGGTTTTGCTAAGGTTGTTCTTAAAGGGAGTGAAAATATTTTGCAATGTCTCAAAAGTTTGCATGCACACTTGTTGATCGAATTGGCATCCAAATTTATGTTCAAATTCAAATTCTAACAAACTGCTCCAAAGGGAAACTCCGTCGTGCAGTTTCAACAGGGTTGGGCATAAAGGGGGTCAAAATAGCTTGAAACGTCACGAAAGTTGGCGTGCATGCTTGTCTATCCAATATGCATCCAAACATATGACCAGGTTTAAATTCTAAGAATCTGGTCAAAGCTGAGACTGCATCATGCAGTTTTGTTAGAGTTTGGCTTAAAGATGGCGAAAATAGCTCTCAACATCGTGAAAGTTGGCATGCACTCTTATTTTCCAAATGCGGATTTAAATCTATGATTAAATTATAATTTTGAGAAATTAGTCAAACGTGAAACTTCGTTGTGCGGTTTATCTAAGGTTGGGCTTAAAGGGGGTGAAAATATTTTGGAATGTCTCAAAAGTTTGCATGCACGCTTGTTGATCAACTTGGCATCCAAATTTATGATCAAAATTAAATTCTAAGAAACTGCTCAAAAGGGAAACTCCGTCGTGTGGTTTCAACAGGGTTGGGCTTAAAGGGGGTTAAAATAGCTTGAAACGTCGTGAAAGTTTGCGTGCATGCTTGTCTATACAATATGCATCCAAACATATGACCAGGTTTAAATTCTAAGAATCTGGTTAAAGCTGAGACTGCATCATGCAGTTTTGTTAGGGTTTGGCTTAAAGATGGCGAAAATAGCTCTCAACATCGTGAAAGTTGGCATGCACTCTTATTTTCCAAATGCGGATTTAAATCTATGATTAAATTTTAATTTTGAGAAATTAGTCAAACGTGAAACTTCGTTGTGCGGTTTTGTTAGGGTTGGGCTTAAAGGGGGTGAAAATATTTTGGAATGTCTCAAAAGTTTGCATGCATGCTTGTTGATCAAATTTGCATCCAAATTTATGATCAAATTTAAATTCTGAGAAACTGCTCGAAAGGGAAACTCCGTCGTGCGGTTTCAAGAGGGCTGGGCTTAAAGGTGGTCATAATAGCTTGAAACGTCGTCAAAGTTGGTGTGCATGCTTGTCTATCCAATATGGATCCAAACATATGATCATGTTTAAATTCTAAGAATCTGGTCAAAGCTGAGATTGCATTATGCAGTTTTGTTAGGGTTTGGCTTAAAGATGGCGAAAATAGCTCTCAACATCGTGAAAGTTGGCATGCACTCTTGTTTTCCAAATGCAGATTTAAATCTATGATTAAATTTTCATTTTGAGAAATTAGTGAAACGTGAAACTTCGTTGTGCGGTTTTGCTAAGGTTGGTCTTAAAGGGGGTGAAAATATTTTGGAATGTCTCAAAAGTTTGCATGCACTCTTGTTGATCAAATTGGCATCCAAATTTATGATCAAATTTAAAGTCTGAGAAACTGCTCGAAAGGGAAACTCCGTCGTGCGGTTTCAACAGGGTTGGGCTTAAAGGGGGTCGAAATAGCTTGAAACGTCTTGAAAGTTGCCATGCATGCTTGTCTATGCAATATGCATCCAAACTTATGATTAGGTTTAAATTCTAAGAATATGGTCAAAGCTGAGACTGCATCATGCAGTTTTCTTAGGGTTTGGCTTAAAGATGGCGAAAATAGCTCTCAACATCGTGAAAGTTGGCATGCACTCTTATTTTCCAAATCCGGATTAAAATATATGATTGAATTTTAATTTTGAGATATTAGTCAAACGTGAAAATTCATTGTGTGGTTTTGCTAAGGTTGGGCTTAAAGGGGGTGAAAATATTTTGGAATGTCTCAAAAGTTTGCATGCACGCTTGTTGATCAAATTGGCATCCAAATTTATGATCAAATTTAAATTCTATGAACTGCTCGAAAGGGAAACTCCGTCGTGCGGTTGCAAAAGGGTTCGGCTTAAAATGGGTCAAAATAGCTTGAAACGTCGCGAAAGTTGGCGTGCATGGTTGTCTATCTAATATGCATCCAAACATATGATCAGGTTTAAATTCTAAGAATCTGGTCAAAGCTGAGACTGCATCATGCAGTTTTGTTAGGGTTTGGCTTAAAGATGGCGAAAATAGCTCTCAACATCGTGAAAGTTGGCATGCACTCTTATTTTCCAAATGCAGATTTAAATCTATGATTAAATTTTAATTTTGAGAAATTAGTCAAACGTGAAACTTCGTTGTGTGGTTTTGCTAAGGTTGGGCTTAAAGGGGGTGAAAATATTTTGGAATGTCTCAAAAGTTTGCATGCACGCTTGTTGATCAAATTGGCATCCAAATTTATGATCAAATTTAAATTCTAAGAAACTGCTCGAAAGAGAAACTCCGTCGTGCGGTTTCAACAGGGTCGGGCTTAAAGGGGGTCAAAATAGCTTGAAACGTCGCGAAAGTTGGTGTGCATGCTTGTCTATCCAATATGCATCCAGACATATGGCCAGGTTTAAATTCTAAGAATCTGGTCAAAGCTGAGACTGCATCATGCAGTTTTGTTAGGGTTTGGCTTAAAGATGGCGAAAATAGCTCTCAACATCGTGAAATTTGGCATGCACTCTTATTTTCCAAATGCAGATTTAAATCTATGATTAAATTTTAATTTTGAGAAATTAGTCAAACGTGAAACTTCGTTGTGCGGTTTTGCTAAGGGTGGGCTTAAAGGTGGTGAAAATATTTTGGAATGTCTCAAAAGTTTGCATGCACGCTTGTTGATCAAATTGGCATCCAAATTTATGATCAAATTTAAATTGTAAGAAACTGCTCGAAAGGGAAACTCCGTCGTGCGGTTTCAACAGGGTTGGGCTTAAAGGAGGTCAAAATAGCTTGAAACATCGCAAAAGTTGGCGTGCATGCTTGTCTATACAATATGCATCCAAACATATGATTAGGTTTAAATTCTAAGAATCTGGTCAAAGCTAAGACTTCATCATGCAGTTTTGTTAGAGTTTGGCTTAAGGATGGCGAAAATAGCTCTCAACATCGTGAAAGTCAGCATGCACTCTTATTTTCCAAATGCGGATTTAAATCTATGATTAAATTTTAATTTTGAGAAATTAGTCAAAGGTGAAACATCCTTGTGCGGTTTTGCTAAGGTTGGGCTTAAAGGGGGTGAAAATATTTTGGAATGTGTCAAAAGTTTGCATGCACGCTTGTTGATCAAATTGGCATCCAAATTTATGATCAAATTTAAATTCTAAGAAACTGCTCGAAAGGGAAACTCTGTCGTGCAGTTTCAACAGGGTTGGGCTTAAAGGGGGTCAAAATAGCTTGAAATGTCTCAAAAGTATGCGTGCATGCTTGTCTATCCAATATGCATCCAAACATATGATCAGGTTTAAATTCTAAGAATCTGGTTAAAGCTGAGACTGCATCATGCAGTTTTGTTAGGGTTTGGCTTAAAGATGGTGAAAATAGCTCTCAACATCGTGAAAGTTGGCATGCACTCTTATTTTCCAAATGCAGATTTAAATCTATGATAAAATTTTAATTTTGACAAATTAGTCAAACGTGAAACTTTGTTGTGCAGTTTTGCTAAGGTTGGGATTAAAGGGGGTGGAAATATTTTGGAATGTCTCAAAAGTTTGCATGCACGCTTGTTGATCAAATTGGCATACAAATTTATGATCAAATTTAAATTCTGAGAAACTGCTCGAAAGGGAAACTCCGTTGTGCGGTTTCAACAGCATTGCGCTTAAAGGGGGTCAAAATAGCTTGAAACGTCGTGAAAGTTGCCGTCCATGCTTGTCTATCCAATATGCATCCAAACATATGACCAGGTTTAAATTCTAAGAATCTGGTCAATTCTGAGACTACATCATGTAGTTTTGTTGGGGTTTGGCTTAAAGATGGCGAAAATAGCTCTCAACATCGTGAAAGTTAGCATGCACTCTTATTTTCCAAATGCGGATTTAAATCTATGATTAAATTTTAATTTTGAGAAATTAGTCAAATGTGAAACTTCGTTGTGCGGTTTTGCTAAGGTTGGGCTTAAAGGGCGTGAAAATATTTTGGAATGTCTCAAAAGTTTGCATGCACGCTTGTTGATCATATTGGCATCCGAATTTATGATCAAATTTAAATTCTAAGAGACTGCTCGAAAGGGAAACTCCATCGTGCGCTTTCAACAGGTTTGCGCTTAAAGGGGTTCAAAATAGCTTGAAACGTCGTGAAAGTTGGCATGCACGCTTGTCTATCCAATATGCATCCAAAAATATGATCAGGTTTAACTTCTCAGAATCTGGTCAAAGCTGAGACTGCATCATGCAGTTTTATTAGGGTTTGGCTTAATCATGGCGAAAATAGCTCTCAACATTGTGAAAGTTGGCATGCACTCTTATTTTCCAAATGCGGATTTAAATATATGATTGAATTTTAATTTTGAGATATTAGTCAAACGTGAAAATTCATTGTGTGGTTTTGCTAAGGTTGGCCTTAAAGGGGGTGAAAATATTTTGGAATGTCTCAAAAGTTTGCATGCACGCTTGTTGATCAAATTGGCATCCAAATTTGTGATCAAATTTAAATTCTAAGAAACTGCTCGAAAGGGAAACTCCGTCGTGCGGTTTCAACAGTGTTGGGCTTAATGCAGGTCAAAATAGATGGAAACGTCATGAAAGTTGGCGTGCATGCTTGTCTATCCAATATGCATCTACACATATGACCAGGTTTAAATTCTAAGAAGCTGGTCAAAGCTGAGACTGGATCATGCAGTTTTGTTAGGGTTTGGCTTAAAGATGGCAAAAATAGCTCTCAACATCGTGAAAGTTGGCACGCACTCTTATTTTCCAAATGTGGATTTAA
>LPNX010934933.1:120706-188637 GCA_001517045.1 Pseudotsuga menziesii | reverse complement strand
TTCTTTCTCTCTCTTGCGCAATACAAGTGTGAGTGGGTGTGTATAAATGAGGGAGGGTGCCTCCATATTTATACTAGTTTCCCAACTGACATTTTACCTAACTAGGCTTACCTACCTAGGTAAAATTCACAATAATAATCATATTCATCTTTTCTGGGTGTTATTGACCCAACTTACAACCGAGGGTTTACCTCATGAAATTTACATGACCTTTTACATCAGTCATTAGAGGAAATTTCAATTTAAAATGGGCCTTCCAAAAATAATACAAATTCCATGTCATCATGTATTAGCCAATCAAAATTCTTTAAAATTCAAAAAGGGAGCACCTCTTAAACAATATTTTAATATACATTTTGGGATAGGTATCATAAAAAAACCTACTTTTTGTTTCGTATTTTCGACATATCTCCCTGTGTTTTTACTCAAATTTTGATCGGAAGAGCTCCTTGGATGCGGAATTAAATTTTGCATCCAACGAGTACCACTCAGCATACTTTTGACGGGCCCCACTACCCCAAAAACAAGAAATACTCATCATCACATTTTTTTAGGTATTTCTTGTTTTTGGGGTAGCGGGGCCTGTCAAAAGTATGCCGAGTGGGTACTCGTTGGATGCAGAATTTAATTCCGCATCCAAGGAGCTCTTCCGATCGAAATTTGAGTAAAAACACAGGGAGATATGTCAAAAATACAAACAAAAAAGTAGTTTTTTTTCTTTTTTTCCTTCAAAATTAATAAATATTATTTTATTATTTTAACTATTATTTTATTAATTTTCCTTAGGAGGCCCATTTTGAGTTGAAATTTCCTCTAATGGCTTAAAAACTTCAAAATTAGTTACCTTGGATTCAAGTAATAGCCTGCAGCATGTAAAGGTCAATGTAGTTGCTTCTCCCATCGTTCATCAATTATTTTCCACAAAGGAAGATTCTTTTGTCTTTTGCCCTCATATGCTTCCTTTATTGCTTCCTTGGCCTGATCCATGGCCTCATATATAAACCCCATCATTGCTTTATCACCATCCACCATTCTTAGGACTCTCACAAGAGGCTAGCTAAAAAGTACAATCTCCTTTGCCTTTTTCCAGAATGCTTTCTCATAGACTTTATCAACAATATATTTTCTTTCAGCCTTCTTGCTCCATTGAGATGCATTCCACTCATCACAAGAGAACATCTTCCTCAAGTTGGCCTTTTGCTCAATCAAGGACTGCAATGTAAGGAAATTTGTTGCAAATCTTGTGATAGCTAGCCTGACAAGCTCTTTTGCATATGTGCATTTTCTCACAAGTGTCAAAACCCATGAGTGGTTGTAAATGTATCTTGTGATGGATTTTGCTTGTTCCACACAACTTTTCACCCACTCAATTTTCTCAATATCCTCAAGCATGAGGTCCAAACAATGGGTTGCACATGGATTGCACCAAATGGTGGGATGTTTGTCCTCTAACAACCTTCCAGCTGCAACATAGTTGTAGGCATTATCTATGATAACTTGCACTACATTTTGCACCCCCACCTCCTCAACTACATCATCCAAAAGACGAAATAGTAAATGTGCATCCTTCACTCGATCAGATGCATCCACTGATCTAAGGAACATAGTTGCTTTTACGCAAGCAACTACGAAGTTCACAACGGTGCAGCCTCTTGAATAAGTCCATCCATCAAACATGATCGTGCATCCTATTTTAGTCCATGAGCTTTTTTACTCTATGAGGTATTCTTGTACTCTTGCCACTTCATTTTTCAAAAGTGGCCCCCTAATATCCTCATAGCCAAGGCCCTTGAAGCCTGCACCACATGAAACTATAGCATCCAACATAGGTTGATAATATATAGACCTTGCAGCATTGAAAGGTATGTCTGCATCATACCACCATCTAGCAATGCATTCCCAAGCAGCCTCCTTTTCCACCTTCTTCCATTTGGCATCAATGGTGAGTTGAGCACTAGGGGTAGTGTGGGGTTGAAAGAAAGCCTCAAGGTTACCACGGGGCCTTTTAAATTGGGATGTACTACTACAAATACCACCAACTACAGCATTTTCTTCCCCGGTAATGGTATAAAGATCATGGGTAGGATTGGGAAAACTAGAGGATTCCACTGATCTAAGGAACATAGTTGCTTTTACACAAGCAACTACGAAGTTCACAACAGTGCAGCCTCTTGAGTCAGTCCATCCATCAAACATGATCGTGCAACCTGTTTTAGTCCATGAGCTTTTTTACTCTATGAGGTATTCTTGTACTCTTTCCACTTCATTTTTCAAAAGTGGCCCCCTAATATCCTCATAGCCAAGGCCCTTGAAGCCTGGACCACATGAAGCTATAGCATACAACATAGGTTGATAATATATAGACCTTGCAGCATTGAAAGGCATGTCTGCATCATACCACCATCTAGCAATGCATTCCCAAGCAACCTCCTTTTCCACCTTCTTCCATTTGGCATCAATGGTGGGCTGAGCACTAGGGGTAGTGTGGGGTTGAAAGAAAGCCTCAAGGTTACCACGGGGCCTTTTAAATTGGGATGTACTGCTACAAATACCACCAACTACAACATTTTCTTCCCCAGTAATGGTATAAAGATCATGGGTAGGATTGGGAAAACTAGAGGATTCTTCCAAACTAGGGTTTCTCTCAAGAAAATCAGAGCTACAACTTCTCCCTATCTCTTTTTGCGCCCTCTTGTTTTTGGCTTTTTCATCTTGGTAAGATTCAAGAAGACAAAGCATCTCAGCTCTCAAGTCATCAGAGACTTTGGCATGGTCTTACATTCCCCCTTGCACCAACTAAATGTTGTTTCAGCCTATTTATACCTCCCCGACCAACCTCCTTTTGACAATAGTTACCATTTTCCCCTCAACTAATTGACAATGTACCCATGCAGCATCCTTTCTATCTTTGGGAGCCATGGCAATCAATATAAATTTGCAAATTAATACCCTATTTTTTATAATTCTATGAAAAAAATAACGATTTCAAACAGACTATTCACTAAAGAATTAAAGGAATATGGTGCACATTTTACATACCTTGAAGAAGTGCCTCCAAATCTATCCAAAAAGTTCATCCTTGAATGAGCTCCAAATCACCCTCCAATCTACCTTGAAAGAGCTCCAAATCAACTGCAAATGTCTCCAAAAAGACTCATCCTACAAATTCTCCAAAATACTCCTTCAATCTTCTCTTGCAATAAGACTAACAACCAGCTCTAAGACCCTTAACAATTAGCACTTTCAAAGAATCGAAGACCCTCAAGCACAAACTCGAAAACACCTCAATGAATAGTGTGAGTGAAAGAGAGGGGGTGGGGGTATTTTTATAGCTTCATTAGGTGTATTAGGGTTGTCCACATTCACCCCCCTAACCGAATTTCCACATTTAAAAAATAAAAATAAAATAGAATAATTGTTTTTTGGGCCACCGTACGTCGTTGTACGAACTGGTATGGACTGACCGGTTTGATGGAAAAAACGGTTCATTACCGAACCGGCTGGTTTGGGGACTAAATTGGTCGATTCAGTACCGAACAGGCCCAAAACGGTTTGGACCGAAAAACCCTCGAACCTAAGCTGACCGGTCGGTTTTTCCGGTTCTGGCCCGGTTCCCACAACACTGCTTAGAACAACAATCAAAGGAGGTTGATCTCGAGGATACAGCCATAGCATTAGAGCGCTTGGAGGTTGAAATTTTGGGTGATCAAGATGGTGATCAAATTCATACAACAGAGATGCCACACCCCCAACCACTAATAGGTTTTCAAATGTAGGACCTTTGCCTTTATCTTACAACACTTTGGTAATGAATATGATGCTCTATTTCATTTCATGGTTGATGTTATCTCTCAAATATTGTTGATTGGAATATTATATGTTTAAACTTGAAGGTTGGTGTTGTTAATGATTGATCATTTGATGACGATGTTATAACTTATATCTCCAAAATGATTATATCTATGCTGTCATGTTTTATATAGAAAATTTGGCATTCTACATGTTTTTTTTAAATATATGCATCAAAATATATTAAAATATGTATTATATAAAAAAACTCTCCCAAAACAGAAGCTTTTCAAAATTTTGCTTTCTGCTCCTACTCCCACCCCCGACAACATAGATCCGAGACCTCCCGGAGCACCATATTTCAATCTTGTTTCATCTATAAAACCTTGTAAACCTTTGGATCCAGATTTATAAGGACAAAAGGTATCCACCTTTTAAAAAGTTGTAAAATAATAATAAAAGCAGGTGGGCTACCCAGTGCCCATATCCATCCCCCCTAGGGATCGTGCATCATTTTCATGGTGTGAACATTTTCGCTTTCTACTTTTATTTTATGTGCTAACCTGTAGATTAGTTTCTATTTCTTTTCTTGGAATAGTTCACTATTTATGTTTATTTCACTCATTTCAAAATAAAAGTAACGAGCTTGTTCCTACGCTTTCCTCAAGTACGATAGTAGTTGAAAGGGATTTCCCGAGTAAGTAGTATTCATAAAAGAGATTTGTAGGTTAGTAATTAGCAAAACATTTGTTTTACTTTCGCAAGTTGATTTTCAAGCAATCGGGACAAATAATTAGCTCTTTTTCACATATGCTCTTGTCCATTGCAGGCTTGCCTGAGCTTTGGAACAATAAAAAACAAAACCATAGCATTTAATAAAACTCAACATCTAATTTAAAAACTCATTTAATAAAACTCAGGACGGAAATCTGATGTCTTGTCTTTGTATTTGTGCACAAATTTCACAAAAACAAGGAACAACTAGGTAGTGACCGTGGGGATCCATCAGGCTACACCCTCGTTTGTGTCAATGTTGGACACACCCCCGCGACACTAATCTAGCCTTTCTTCTCATGTGGAAGCACACTTGGCAAACTCGGACTTTGTTTTGCGTACCTCAAGGCATATTGGAACCCCCTTCTCACAATCCACTCATCCATAATAAGTAAATCTGACCAAGAAGCATTGCACAACATTTTCTTTCAGTAAACTCCATTTACCCCTTTTGGCACTGGTCTATCAAAATCTTTTCCTTAAATCAACTATGTCTCATGGTTAATCATATTATCTACTATTGAATTAAATGTATGGCTGTTGCTCTCTCTTGTTTCAGTATTTATTTCAAACTCCTAGATTAACTCTCATTTTCGTAACTTAGATAAAAAGCCTTTATTACTTTTAGGGACTACCACCCTTGGATTCGCTAAGAGTTGGCCTAGACGAAGGAGTTGAATGTTGAGTGACAATATCTCAACTCGTGACTTGCCCCCAAGGACGCACCCAGTGGCTTTTGCCACGTTAACCTGAGGTGCATATCAAGCGGCAACACCTACCAAGGTGTTGAATAGAATCACTCGAGACGGAATTTATAAACAGTTCATGCAAGTCACTTCGATCAACCCTCAATGTGAGTTACGTCCAAAGATGGCCTTTTATGCTGCATATTTCATGGATCTGAGTGACGGTCTCATTGTTCAGCCCCATTACACACTCTATCATTGGACACATTCTCTTCATATCCCTTTGGGCCAGTTCAAAGTGGGTTCTTATTGTCTCAAGGTGGAGAGAGACCACTAGATTAACCCATCAGAAAGGATTTGTCAGGTATGCCATCTTCGAGAGGTTGAGGCCGAGGAGCACTTCATCTTTCAATGTCTTATCTATACGAGATTTACATGCGGTTTCATTGTCTCTTCAGGGACCTTCTAACGGATCTTCAAACTTTGGAAAGTTTCTTCAAGTATCCTAATCACAGATAACTAGCCTTATACTTACAAGAGGCCCTCTAGCTTCTCTCCCTCCCCCTCCAGCGGCATTTGCAGTCGAAAGTAGCCTACACTTAGCGGATCACTTCCTTCTTTCCAGTGCTCCCCTCCTTTAAGGACACCAAGAGACCAACAAAGGATGGCATCGCTCCTAACTGCAGATTAGTTAAGACACACCAGACCACCTCTACTTCAGCCCGACTTTAGAGACGTTGCCAATCTAGGCTCCATTCCAGTAGTTGGTCAACTACTCCTAATTCATAGCAACAGGCCCCCCATTCCAAGCGACAGCACACTACCCATTATAGCTCCTTTGTCGACAAGCCCCCGTGTTTTCTTGTGTCTCGAATTTGAAGTGTGTGGCTATCTCTATAGTCCTGTCGATCTCTCTCGTCTTGCACCTTGAATGTTTGAGTGCAATTTAGGCTGGCATAGTTCACTAGAAATGTTTAATATAGCCTCGAAGTAAGTATTCCTTATCTATGCAATGAAATGCAAAAGTCATCGCACACCAGCAGCAGAAATCTTTCGAACGCTGTCTCCTCACTTAGGAAAGTGGGAGAGGTGTGACCTTGGGGGCAAGCACAGAGCCAGGTACTGTCACCTACTCCTAGCTCCTCCGTTTAAGCTAACTCCTAACGAAGAAGGGGGGTAGTCCCTAACAAAGAGTTTTCTATGGCTCAATGTTTAAGTTAAGTTTTTGATGTTATGATGCGGATGGGTGTTGTTTAGGAGTTATTGTGATGAAAGATGATTAAAATTATGAATTTTGAACACAAGAAAAAAGCAATCCACGTTGTTGTACTGGATTAAAAGATGAACAGTATATCAAGACTTGTGAGATAAAGATGCATTCACAGATAAAGATTTTATAAGCTAAAGACAAATGATCAAGATGTAACAATCACGCATAAATTAAAAGACCAGTGCCTTATGGAGTCGAAACTCTGCAAAGCCTAAAGAAATAAAACCAAGTCCTGAAATAAAGCTAGTGGATGTTATGCGAGTGCTCTTGGTATATTTTAAATGTTTTTTAAATGGTCTTGTTTAGGGCTTCATCGAAAGGTATCAAAAGATCAGCCGGGAAAATCTTCCAAGTTAATTCGTTAGAGACATGACGGCCCGCCCAATATCTCAGGCTGGTATCGCGAAGATTGACCAGCTAGCTGAGACTCTAAACAGCGGGGAGTTCTGGTGCCTTTACTAGAAATGACTTAGGAAACTTTATACAACGCCGGTGCGTTGGTTACGGGGTAAAATTTTATTATGATGAGTCTTATAAGATTAACAATCCAATGTCGTTTCTGGGTACTACAATTTTTTCGGTCGGTCAGAGCATACTCCGGCAAGGAAACAACGAGATTAATTAATTAGCGGGGAATTGTGAGTTGGAGAATTTTATTAAGTAAATTGATTAAAACCCTCCGACAGAGAGCGCTCTTGACTTTGTCTTATGACAAAAGTTTAAGAGACTCAGCTAAACTATATGCTTGATGCAAGGATATGCAGTGGGAATGCTCTCCGATAGAGAGTGCTCTTGACTTGGATTACGGCAAGTTCAAGAGACATTAGAGATTAATTAATTAACTTACAAAAATGTAAAAAAGACTAATCTACCCAAGAATCTCTTTCAGGTTTTTAGGCCCTAATCGGGAGAGCATGGGAGTAAGTATAAAACAAAATAAAAGACAACTCTCCAATAGAGAGCACTCTTGATCCACAAAGTCAGATTCAAGAGATTTCTATTTTAAACAGTTGATTTACTTATTGAAAGATAAAAATTTAAAAGATGAAGTAATCAACTTAGTAATGAAACAAAATGGGCTAATCTAGCAATTAGTATTCTAAGAAAGATAATAAGATTATTCTAAGCACAAGCACATCTAATCTAAGCACATAAAAATAAGAACACCACAAACCTCCCCAAATTGGGGAGGTTTAGAGTGAGGGCTTAAAAACCCCACTCAAACAAAAAGAGAAACTTTATTGAGATTTACAATTTGCCTCGGGGAATTCAACCCTTGAAAGGACTTTTGAAATAAAGCTAGAAAACTAACATGAAACTTTATTAATGGATTTTATGTAAAAAGGAGAGTGATTTATCTTTTTTTGTTGAGAACCTTTTCTTCAAACTTGCAAAGAGGGAAAAAAAAAAGATAGAAAGGAGCAAAAAGAGGGCAAAAGAGGGCTGGAACAAAAGAGGAAAAGAGGGAGAAAAGGGAGAAACAGAAACAAAAAATTGGGTGCAAAAGATGGGAAGAATAAGGCAGCGAACTAAACAATCAATGAGCTGCAAAAAATGGTAAAAATGGGGCAGCGACTTAAGAGAAAAGTGGCTGCAATAAAAATGAAAAAAGAAGGCAGCAAAGAAAACAAAGATGAAAATCACACAATAAGGCGAAAGAAGGCCAAATCCAACATAGAAGAAGAGGAAAAAATCAATCAACAATCAACCAAAGGTGGGATCAACCTCCGAACAAGGTGACCACTAGAAGCACTAGTCCTGAAACCATCCAGTCTAGCTGGGTGTACGCAAGGATGCTAGTGGGGAAAGAGAAGTAGCCACAAAATTATGTGGCACTTGGGATCAAATCCCAAGCTTACTTTCTGTTATCCACTTATTTGTACCATAGTTGGATTAGCTGAGGAGCCGCCAGTTGACAAACATGATAAATGTTTGATTCCAGTGTATCAGATTATCCGCCTTTGTGTCTAGCCTGTTTTGGCTAGACAGTTTTTTGTTTGAATAATTATGACCATGGCCCCGCGAGGTTTGTAATAAAATGTGTTAGTAGGGTGTTTTGAGTTGTTCGGTCTCCTAAGACCTAGAATTTCAACTAAGGTATTCCAGGGAGTTTTTTGTCATTGACAATTATGCTTTGCCTATAGCCGAGTATAATTGATGAGGTTTTCTCTCGCTTCCTCCAAAGCTGGAATGCCTGATTTTGAATTCTGAGCCTTGGGGGGTTATTAGAGCCCAACTGAGTATATATAAACCTACTAGACATTGTTAGAATAGAGCATGGTCATGTCCTAAGTCACTAGGACCCTCAGAAAAAATTTGAAAAACTTTTACCGAACGTGTCAAATTTTTTATTTTTTAATTTTTTAATTTTCCCTAAGTTTTTAATTAAATTTTTCCATAATTTAAATGGTAAAATTCAATTTGTAATAAGTTAGTCATTCGGAACCCGAATTCAGTGATTGAAGGCTCTAACCTTAAGCCAAAAATCATTCATGATCAGTCGGCCAACTATCTCCAAGTTTCAGAAGTTCATTCGGCCTCATAATTAATAATTTCTCAAAAAAGTCATTTACGGAGAAATTATTAATTAAAATATTAAAAATGAATATTTTGGAGAAAATAAAAAACTCTACAAAATTAACCAAATTGAATAAAATAAAAGGCTAAATTACATGGCACGGAGCATTTATGATAATTCCAATCAATATCGGTCAGTTTCAGATCAAGCATCGGAGTGTAGCAGTTGAACTATCAGTTAGAAATTTGCCCTCTTTGGTCAAATCCGTTTTTTATTGAAGTGTGGGTTGTCTATTGGTTGGGTGATCATTACGAGGGAGGATGAGCCACCTCACCCCCCCTCATTACTCCAGCACTTAGTTACAACTCAGTTGCAGCTCAGTTCAACTCCAAATGATTATGCCAAGCTCATTCAATTACTCTGGTGTTACTCTTAGTTTGGTTTTAGGGTTTTAGCCTTCTCTCTTTGTATAAATAGAGGCTCTTTGAGCTCTATTAGGGGTGGAACTTTTGTGGCAAAGTTACTCTGTAGAAATTGTATCAGGGTTTGCTTTGAATTTTTAATAAGAATTTCGACTTTGCAGGTTCATGGGCTCTTGCATGTGGTATACATTTCATGGTTGAAGTGACATTGCTTCTAACCCTTTGCTTTTAAATACTTTGAATGAGATCAATTTTGTTTTGTTAAAGCTCTGTTGCCCACCTATTTCGACTAGGTGGCAACTCCATGTACATGAGGATGTACATAATTGTACCCTAGAAAAATCTGAGGATTTTTCACTTCTGTAGGGCCATTGCCCCTTTGTAAAACGAAATGTCCGCTCCCCTGCGTGGGAAAATTAATGTAATTTTATGTACTAAGTATAGGTCATATGATACAGATGCCACACCATGGAACGGGTTGTTAAGGAAGTCCCCTCATCGAGTGTTTTTCCCTTTCCAATTGATCTTGTTGCGTAAACGAGTTTAATCAGTTTGGTTTTCACTCAAAATCCTCCAAAGTGGTGACGGGCGTTCTACCAGTCAATTCCATGAGGTGGCTAAAGCTTTAAAGTGTGATTCATGACCATGCTAGGCATCTGTATAGAGTCTTGCGGAGTTTCGTTATGTTGTTGTATCTTTATTAATTTTTTCCTAGTTAATTAATTTCACCCCATGGTGATTAATTAACTCAGTTTTTGATGTAATAATGTAATGGATCAAGCATGGCATTTTGTAATAGGGGCTATGAATGCAAAGATAAATTGCTATGAAACCCCCTAAGCCACTGCTTCGAGTCCCATGTCATTCTGATGAGTGGTTGAGGAGATAGACCATTTTTGTCTAAGCAAGGTCTATTTTTTTCTAAGGAATTAATTAAATTCCCTAAGTCAAAATTCACATTATTTGATTTTGAAGTAAAAAATCAAATAATGCCATGGTAAACTTGTTTGGGGGTTACTAAGCCTTGGAAAACTTGTTCCAAAGTTTTTCACCCCCCATGGCCTAGATGTTAATTTTTCAAGTTATTTTTAAATTTTTCCTAAGTCAATTTTAGGAAAATTTAAAAATTAAATTGGAAATTTTTAAATCTAAGGTGAGTTTTTATTTTATCCTAAGCCAAAGGATAAAAATTTATTTGGAGCAATGACTAAGGTCAAAGCTAAGTTAAATGGCTAAACCCTAAGTCTAAAGGTTGGTGTCCATGCTAAACCCTCACTAAATATGTGAAGGGCGCTACCATATTGAAGAGTCTCCTCTATATTAAGTGGGATGTCCAAAGAATAATGGAGAGCGTCCAAGCTATGAAGGGACCCACGCTAATTTTAATGGAGGCGCTAATGTAGTGAGGCGTCACTACAATATGAAGAAACTCCACTATAAGTAGAGGGCGGCCAAAATCTTGGAGGTAGGCGCTACACACAAAAGTCAATGCTAAATTTAATGGGCGCTACTAAATTAGAGGTGGGTGCTATACATTATGGAGGCGCCATATTAGAAGGGACCCACGTCATTTTAGAGGGGACCCACGCTCAAAATGGAGGCGCCTGCTATATTGGAGATCCACCAAATATTTAGAGGAGCGCTCCCCATGTTAATGAAGGTGCATGATATATTTAGAGGAGCGCCAGCTTTAGAGGAAAGCGCCCATTTTAGAAGGGCGCGAGTCAAATTTGGAGGCGCCACTATAATAAGAGGGGCACTAGTGCCTTAAAAGGACGCCAGTTAAATTTAGAAGGGCGCTACCAAGCTTAGAAGGGCGCTAGCCATCTTTGGGCCCACGTTTTTCATGGTCAAAGCTAAGTTTGGAGTTCTTTCCACCAAATCTAGAGGGGGGCGTCCACCTTGGCCCATGATTTTTCTATTTTATTAAAAGCTCATCCAATGGTGGATATTTAGCCAAATAGCTTAATCCAAAGGTTAATATTGTTAAGACATGGATTAAACATTATGGCCTTTGATTAAAATTAATCTAAAAGTGGAGATTAATTGAGAATAATAGAAAGCCAAATACCTAGATCTAGAGGTGGAAATTAAACCCTAGATCTAGATCTAATCTCAACCATTGAGCTTCAAAGGGTTGGGGGTTTGCCTCAACTATATAATGAGGGTATCACTCCCTCATTATTCACGATCTCTTATGCTATTGTTATGCTGCTGGAATTTCTTGCTCTCATATTCTCTTGCTACCATGGTATTGAAGCTTTGCCCAAGCTGGGCTATTTTTAATAAAAATTCTTTGGAGGAATACTATGCTGCAATTTTTCATGATCTACATTCCTTGAGGTAACTTTGTATTTGTCTTGTTTGTATTTATTGTATTTTTCTAGTTAGCTCTCCACAAAGTGTTTTGTGGAGAGATTAAAGAATAAAAGTGTTTTTATTCTTTCTTGTGGATGATTTAACATTTCTTTCAAAGTGTTTTGCAGGAAGTGTTAGGTGTTCATCTCTAGGATTACAATATTTTGCAGGCATAGATTGTATTGCAGGTTATCCAAGCAAAGAAATTCCTTCAAGAAACATCATTCCGGCAACATTTTCAATTCGGCCATCTACTTTCAGCCTGTTTTAAACAGGGTTTTATTCACTGTTTAGTGAATATAAACCTTGCTTTAGAGCCCTAACCCCTGATATATTAATTTAACCTTTTATTTCTGCTAGTTTTACTTCATTTAGGTGGCTGGAAACTCATTTTCCAGTCCTCTAAATTCCATATTACTGTCATTTATTACATTCAGAAATTTTTTTGTAAATTTGTAATTGAATAAGTTTCAGCAAATATTTATCATAACACTTTGAGCTTAATCGTGGTATCCCGCATCTGAACTCAAAGGACCGAGATTAGAACGCGAAGCGCTCAATGATGTTATAGATATTTGTCTGTCACTCAGATTTTTATGTAAAAAATTGTGAATTTGGTACTAATGTTTTAACAACATTTTAGTGGTTTTTCTGTGATTTTCAGCGAGAAATAGCTCGCTGGTTTTTGATAGGTTATTCACATTTAAAAGAGAATTGCTGCCCTAAAGGACACAAAATTTTCTCAAGTTTCAACCGGCATAAAGGGGTTCCATTCCTCAACTTTCTCTCTCAAATTTCTCTGTTATTGTAAACCCCAAAGAGAGTCTCTTGGGGTATTCCTTAAAGTCTTGTAATCATTTATAATTTATGAGTAAGTAGATTAGGAAGAGGTAGATAGTTTTATTTCCAGCTACCCACCTATCTTTGTGACAGACCATCATCTCTGTCATAAAGATTGTTGTGAGGTGAGTTTACTATAGTTTACTTGCTTTCAAGTTTTCTATTTAGGCAAATTTTAATTTTCTGTTAAAGTAATCGTACAACCCATCAGAACCTGTGTATCCTCTATCCACTTGTCATCTCCCTTTAGGGAATTCAAGCTAGATATGAAAAGCAGGGGAAGTGGGGGCTTAGGTAATTAGACTAATTTTCTTTTTCTTGTACTACAATCTACAATTAAACACTGTATTTCCCAAGTCATCTTGGTGATCTTTTTTTTAAAATAAACCTTGCATCTTAACCATCAAGATAAAAATTTATTATTAAAACTTACCAACAACAACTTCCAACATCCTGCTCCTCTACTCGGTTATCACCCTCCGGGGTACTCCGAGATACGACCAGGGGAAAGGGAAGTCCTAGTTTAATAGGCATCCATCTAGAGATTTTCAAGTTGATTAAAAACAGTGACTCGAAAGCTGCAAGGGGTAGCAGATCGAGGGGGTCTCTAGGCGCTTCGTCGTCCTCCTTGTGAGCACCGGGCCATTGGGGTTTGACCTGTGAGCTAGGGGTGGGCTTGCTCCCGCCTGTTGAGCGCAACAGCATTCCATCTTCGATTTGAGAAGAACTAGATCGGGGTAGTCACACCACCGGATCTAAAACGTAATCCAAGAAGAACAACTATAATAAAATTCATTAAAATTTACCAAGAAGCATTGCAAAACGTCCTACAAACACAGATCACTACTGTTTATCTTTGCCTTGCTGTTCAAGGTTTTACTACAAGCATTTTCACTTTATTTTACTGCAAGCACTCCAACACATTTCTTTCAGTCTCATTTACTTTCAGTTTCATTTACTTTCAGTTCTATATTTGTTCATACGGTGAATGCTTAATATTTGTTTAAATTGCTTCAAGTGAATCAAACTTAAAGTCTTTCTTTCCTTCATTTCCTGTTGGTTCAATAAGTTCACATTAAAGCATTTTATTCCGCTATCTTTTGTTTATACAGATAAGTTTAGATCAACTGTACGTTACTTAAATACCTTGATTTGTTATTGTTGTAACTTGTAATCTTTTGACTCCATTTAATATAGGCACTGGTCTTGTAATTTTGTAATCTTAATAAAAAGATCCCTTTAATTAATCTTCAATTAATTAATAAACCTGGAACATAGTCTTTCCATAAGGACTACCCCCCTTGGCTCTGTTGGGATCTTGCCTAAACGGAGGAGTGGTGGACTGTGGTGACAGTGGTCCCCAGCTCTCACTTGCCCCCAAGGACACACATAGCAGGTTGTGACTTTCCTGCACCTTAAAGTGTGAATTAGGCGGCAACAAGCTCAAGAGGGCCACTGTTGGCACAGTAGGGTAATCATTTGAAGTTCCAAGTTGATTATTTATGCAAAGTAAAGTAAAATCTTGATGAACATGAGTAGTCAGTGATACGTAGTGTTGATCCTGATTTATTTTTCTTAGCATACTTTCATATGATTTGATTTCACTTTGTGTTTGAGTTTTGGTGTTATTAAGTTTCACAGGTTGAAGAAGGGTGTGAGTTCAGCTACATCTAGCCTAAGCTTCAAGCAACCTCTTTGTTTTTAACACTTTGTGATTGCAGGACCTACACAGATCGTATTCTTCTCTTACGAAAGAAAGCTGGAAACTTCTCTTCCGCTCTTGTGTTCCATCGAAAACCCCTTCTTATTTACCCTTTCTTTTTTGTTTTGCATTACTTAAGAAGTGGATGCACTCTTTCATTGCTTATATTTAGATCTGTCTTCTTTAAGCTTTGTTAGATCTAGTATTATTCATTAGATCTAAGAAGAAGTTTGTACTTTCCATACAAAAGTTTCAAAATTTTTGTAAGTACAAAAAAAATTTCCAAATTTTTTTTTGTCTGCATTGTCTTTCCTATCACTTTTTAGTATTGTTAGCTTGTTGATTTTTTATTTTTGTGACAGGTACAGCGGAAGTGCTAGCAAACATTTGAAGATTCAAGGCTTTAAAAAGACTCATTATCCCCCTTTCTTCATTCCCCTTTCTCAGCTCAATTCGGAAGCCTTCCAAGGATAGACAAAGAGGCAAAAAGCATCAAAAGAAAGGCATTGTAAAGAATTAATAAAAGAGCAAGTGGGATTAAAGCTTCCACACCCCACTTCCCCCATTTGGGGGAAGCCTATATCGCCATTGTCCATATTTCATTTTCTTTCAATTTGCTTTATACCTGCAAAATAAATAAATGGTGAAAGTAGAATAGGGTAATCAGTTTCAATTTGATAAAAAACTTAGTTAGATTTGATTACATTAGTATATTCTTGCTAGTTTCCTCTTGTGCAATCTGTTCTCATGCTAGATTAGGCTTGGTTTCATTTTGCTTGCATAAAATTATCAGAAAAGAAAAAATTGTTTGATTAGTTGTTGATTAGTTTATCATCCTTGAAAAGTGAAGTAAAATGTCTCTCTGATTATTTACTTGGTTAATGCATTGCTTCTTTACTTTCTTGATAGAGTTTTGCTTACCCCCTTGCTTTCTCGATTAGGGTCCTAAAAAGCCTGAAAGAGACTCTTGGGTGGTTTAGATCTTTGTGCTTCTTTTAGTTTTAACAAATTAATTAAGTCTCTTGAACTTGCAGTAACACAAGTCAAGAGCACTCTCTATCGGAGAGCATACTTAGAACTTCACATCCTTGCATTAGGCATTCTAGATTATCCAAGTCTCTTGAACCACTGTCATAAGACGAGGTCAAGAGCGCTCTCTGTCGGAGAGTCTTAATCAATTAACTTAATCAAATTTGCAACGCACACCCCCTAATTAATTAACTTCGTTTTCTCCTTGCCGAAGTACACTCTGACCGACCTCAAAATCGGAGTCCCAGAAATGGCACTGGATCTCTAATCTCGCAAGAAAAACTTAATAAAATTTAAACCCTGTAACCAACACACCGACGTTGTAGGGAATTTTCTAAAGTACTTCTTAGTAGAGGCGCTGGAACCCCCGCTGTCTAAGCTTCTCAGCTAGCTAGTCAATCTCTGCAATAACAGCCTGGGATACTGGGCGGGCCCGTCATGTCTTCAACGGATTGAACTTGGAATATTCTCCCAGCTTTTTTGACAAACCTTCGTTGACACCTTAATCAAGAGCACTTAAAACTCTTAAAATCTACGGAGAGCACTCGCACAACCTAATATTCACTAGTTTGATTTCAAGACTTGTCATTTAATTCTTTGCGCATTTCAGTATTTTGACTCTATAAGGCACTGGTCTTTTTAATCTGCATATTTATTATATTTGGATCAATTGTCTGTGGCATGCTTTAATTTCTATCTGTGAATGCATAATTAATGAAGTCTGGAATCATTACTTATCTTTTAATCTCTTGCTAGCAACGTGGATTGCTTTGATTTATGTGTCAAACTCATAATAAACAAACACCTTTAATCACAATAACTCTTAAACAACACCCATCTGCATCTGTAACGAATTAAAACATTTTAACCACATTGAGCCATAGAAAACTCTTTGTTAGGGACTACCCCCCTTGGCTTCGTTAGGAGTTAGCCTAAACGGAGGAGCTAGGAGTGGGTGACAGTACCTAGCTCTGTGCTTGCCCCCGAGGTCACACCTCTCCCACTTTCCTAAATGAGGAGACACCTTTCGGAAGATTTCTGCTGCTAGTGTGCAATCGGCGGACAACACTTTCTCAGGACAAAATGAACATATGACACATAGAAATATTGAGAAGGGAGAAACTTAGATTTAAATTGAGAAAAGCAACCTGAAAGAACTTCTTTTACTTGATGGATGAGGCAAAGAAACTTATGCTTCTTGATTTTTCTTGAAAGAAAATGACTCCTTGTGGAACCTGCAGAATGAATGTTAACCATAAAAAAGCCCCTGTATATCGGACGATACCTGAAAGCACACAATCTTCAAGAGAAAAGAATAGATTATATGAAATAGTGCTAGATTGTTAGCCTTCAAAATTTATACAACCAAATGCTTAAGAATCCAGAAAGAAGGGAGCAAAGAAAGGTATCACCTCACACGGTGAATCATGACCAACATAGAGCTTCCGCTTTGACCTCCAAAGTCATCAACTTTATTAAATCTTAAGCAAAATATTACAATAGAAATTCTCCAGAGTTTCTATGCCAAAATCTCCGATCCTAATAGAGCTAAAAGAGCCTCTATTTATACAATGAGAGAGTGCTAAAACCCTAATACCACACCATACAAGGAGGGCACAAACCTAGCCATCTAGCCACGTGAGAGAGCACAAACCAAAAATAAAGAAGGTAGGAGCGAGGGGAGGCCTCCACCTAGGCAAGTGTTAATGTAATTGTAACTTCGGAATGTATTCACTTGTATTTCTTATCTATTGTAACCCGATGTTTATTCCGGGATGTTCTTATGTCATCTCATGCCTCGATGTTCCGATCGGAAGAATCAATAATGTAAACAAGTCATGTCAAGTCATTATGGGTAACCCTCCTATTGTCTAAGGGTTAAAGTCCCCGCAGTTCTGAGGCACTAGGGTTATTAGACTCTCCTAGAGAGGTCGGCCCTAGTAGGGTTTTAGTCATGTCGGGATTAGTATAAATAGAAAGCTGGACTCTCTATTTAACACACAACTTATACACACTCAAGTGTAGCGCATACTTGAGGAAGAGAAAGACACTAGGGCGAGAGGAAAGAGACTGTTGCTGTTGAGAGATTGTCTTACTGTTTTTTGGGTTTCACTTTGGTGTTGATTCTATCTCTGAGGAAGTTGTAGGGTTTTCTCCATTTATGGTTTCCCTGAGGAAAAACATTGTGTTCATTGTCTCTTGTGTTTGATTGTTGTGCTTGTTGTTCTCTCAGTTAAAGATCCTAATGATATGCTAGCATAATGTTGTAAAAACAAACATGGTATCAGAGCTATCCTGAGAAGAAGACACTGTGTAGCTGCGGCAACTAGGGCTTCCTATTTTATGGATCTCTCTCCACATATTTTCAGCAAAAGTAAGGTGGAATAACTCTCCTCCTTAGGGCACATCTTTCTATCGAAGCAGAATCCAATTGTGAGGTTTTTTAGTTTTGGACCCGACACTGCTACCGGAAATTAGGGCTTTTCACAGAAGAGGAATTTTTCAGTGAGCCCAGGCCTGGATTGATCTCCTCCCCAAAATCGAAGTTAGGGATCAACTTCAAAGCATTTGGTTGGACAGAACTCCGGAAAAGCAAAACCCTAATCTGCTCCTAAACCAGTACTGCAAGATTTCAGCTTCAAATCCAGATCCGACATCTTGACCTGGTAAGATCTAAATATTTTGTATTTCCATTTGAGGTTCTCAATTAAGATGTCTCATCATACCAAGCTTGATGAAAAGCTTGAGGGAGTTGATAACTTCCGAGCCAGAAAGTATAGGATCTCCCTGGTCCTGGAAGAAAATGAGTTAGACTCCTATATCCAGGAGGAGGTTCCAGTTCGAGAGGGAGATGAGGCCAAGGCTTTACATAAGAAGAAGTTGGTTATGGCAAAAAGTATCATTGCTGATTCTATCAAGGATCACCTCATTCCATAGGTGTCCTCCCTCAAGACACCCAAAGCCATGTTTGATGCCCTAACCAAATTGTTTGAAGGGAAGAACATCAATCGGAAGATGACTCTAAGGAACTAGTTGAAGAATGTCAAGATCCAGAATGAGGAGACCATCCAGTCATACTTCACAAGGGTCTCCCAGATCAAAGAACAACTAGAAGCTGTAGATGAAGAAGTAGAGAATGTAGAAATTGTGATGACAACATTGAATGGCCTCCATAGGTCATGGGATTCTTTCATCCAAGGAATCTGTGCTAGAAAGAAGTTGGTCAAGTTCAGCAGACTGTGGGAAGAATGTTCTCAAAAAGAAGCTCGGATAGCTGCTCGAGAAGAGAAGATGGAAAGTGAAGATCAAGCTCTCACAGTACACTCCAAGAAAGGAAGAAGGGAAAATCATCATCACCAAGGTAAGCATTCTCATCAGAAAAATAACTTTATGAGAAGGGATCCATCCAAACTCAGATGTTATACATGCGATGAAATAGGACACTTTGCTAAAAATTGTCCCAAGAATAAGAATGGATCCAAGAAGAACTCCAAAAGAAGACATCATGCTCACACTGCTGAGGATGATGATCCTCCTAGGAAGAGAGTAAAACAAGAAAGTGAAGACTCTTCAAGTGAAGATGAATATATTCTGATCTCCGGTCTCACGGGAACTGTCACTCATGGAAGCAAAGATTGGCTTATTGATAGTGGGGCTTCCAAACACATGACAGGTTTCAAAGAATCCTTTGAGAAACTATCCGAACATAATTCACCTCATAAGGTGAAACTTGGGGATGACTACCAATATCCTATAAAAGGTAGTGGTGAATCCTCCTACAAGCTATACTCTGGAAAGTCTATGAAAATGAAGGATGTTCTATTTGTACCAGGATTAAAGAAGAATCTTCTATCCATATCGGCACTGGATGCAAAAGGCATAAGGGTTGCATTTATAGATGGTCAAGTCATCATGTGGCCAAGAGGAAAGACTATTAACAATGCAATAGTGATTGGAGAACAAGAAGGAAGTTTATACAAGCTGAAGGGCCATCCAGAACAAGCTATGGTCTATGACACAGTAGAGCCAAATGAACTATGGCATAGAAGGCTTGCACATGTGCATTACAGAGCACTACCACTTGCAAGCAAAGTTGTTGAAGGTCTTCCAGAAATTCAAGCAAAACATGAAGGGGTCTGCAAAGGATGTGCAAAGGGGAAGAATGCAAAGAAGACATTTCCAAGTAGCGAAAGCAAGGCAAAAGGAATCTTGGAAATCATCCACTCCGATGTATGCATACCAATGTCATCAAACTCACTAAGCGAATATGTATATTATGTTTCTTTCATTGATGACTTTTCTAGGAAGACATGGATTTACTTCATGAAGAACAAAGATGAAGTTTTCAGCAAATTCAAGGAATTCAAAGCCTTGATCGAAAACCACACAGAAAAGAAGATCAAGACCTTTCGATCAGATAACGGCAGAGAATTTACATCAAATGAATTCAAAGACTTATGCAAAGAATCAGGGATTAAGAGGGAGTTGTCCACTCCTTACAATCCACAACAGAATGGGGTTGCAGAAAGGAAGAATAGAACCATCATGGAAGCTGCAAGAGCAATGCTTCATGATCAGGATCTTCCTATGCACCTATGGGCAGAAGCAACCAGAACAGCGGTGTATGTACAGAACCGTACTCCACACAGAGTACTCGAGAACAAGACTCCTGAAGAAGTCTTCTTCGGTAAGAAACCAGAAGTCAGCCATCTCAAAATATTCGACTATCCAGTATACATACACATTCCAAAAGAGATGAGAATAAAACTAGATCCTTCAGGAAAGAAGGGAATATTTGTGGGATACTCTGAAAGCTCGAAGGCTTACAGAATATACTTCCCAGGATACAAGAAGATCAACATCAGCAGGGATGTAACATTTGATGAGGACACAGCTTACAACAAATCCAGAAAGAGACCTGCTGAAGAACCTGAAGAATCCGAAGCTCCCAAAATTCATGATACAACCATGAATGAAGAAATTCAGGAAGAAGATCGAGAATTTGAAGAACCACAAAGACCTGTAGATCCACCGCAGGAAAAGAATCCTCATAAGAGGAAACCTGCTTGGGTACGTGAAATTATCCAAGGTGCGGAAAGATATGGGGCTCCAGAAGAGAATCACAAAGAAAGAAAAAGAACCAAATCTTGCTCAGGATATGTAGCCTTACTATGTGACTTTATCAAAGAAGAACCTTCTAGTTATGAAGAAGCAGCAGAACGGAAAGAATGGAAGGATGCGATGATCGAAGAATATCAATCAATCATGAAGAACGATGTTTGGGATGTTGTCCCAAGACCATAGGGGAAGTCCGTTGTAACTTCCAAATGGATCTACAAGATCAAGCATGCTGCGGACGGTAACATAGAGAAATATAAGGCAACATTTGTGGCTCGTGGCTTCTCACAGAAGGAAGGAATAGATTATGAAGAAACCTTTGCTCCTGTAGCCAGATACACTTCCATCAGATCAGTACTTGCTTTGGCTGCAGTAATGAAATGGAAGATACACCAAATGGATGTCAAGACTGCTTTCTTGAATGATGTAGTAGAAGAAGAAGTGTATGTAGAACAGCCACTTGGGTTTGAGACACATGACAGGGAGTCTCATGTGTGCAGACTGAAGAAAGCCCTGTACGGTTTGAAACAGGCACCCAAGACATGGTACGGCAGAATTGACAGCTTTCTATCCAGTTTGGGCTTTACCAATAGTAAAGCAGATTCCAACCTTTACTACAAGGTTGAAGATGGCAACCTCGTGATGCTTCTACTGTATGTAGATGATCTATTTGTGATAGGTATGGATGGGTTGATTGCTGATACGAAGAGAAAGCTTGTTGCCGAGTTCGAAATGAAGGACTTGCGTATGATGCACTATTTTCGAAGTATGGAGGTGTGGCAGAGTGCGGATGGAATCTTCCTTGGACAACGGAAGTATGCAGTAGAGATCCTGAAGAGGTTTGGGATGATGGACTGCAAGGCTATGGCCACACCTATGGCATCGAACCTGAAGCTATTGAGCGATGCTTCATCCGGGTCGGTTGATGCTACGATGTATCGTCAGATGATTGGGTCCTTGATGTACCTAACGAACACGAGACCAGACATTTGCTTTGCTGTGAACACCTTGAGCCAGTTCTTGACAGATCCGAGAAATGTTCACTTGATTGCTGCAAAGCATATTCTGAGGTACCTGAGGGGTACAATTGATTATGGGCTCAAGTTCGAGGCGAATCAGAAGATTAACCTAGAGGGTTATGTTGATTCAGATTGGGCAGGGAGTGCCATCAATAGGAAGAGCACTTCAGGGTGTTGCTTCAGTATGGGATCAGGTGTGATCTCTTGGTTTAGCAGGAAGCAATCCTGTGTGGCACTAAGTACAGCTGAAGCAGAGTATGTCGCAGCTTGTTCAGCTAGTTGTGAGGCAGTATGGCTGCGGAAGCTACTGTCTGATTTATTTGATCTCCAGATGGATGCTACTTGTATACATTGTGACAACCAGAGTTGCGTGAAGTTGTCAGAGAATCCAGTGTTCCATGACAAGTTGAAGCATATCGAGATCAAGTATCACTATTTCAGGGATATGGTGCAGAGGGGAGCAATGAAGCTCTAGTATGTTGCGACGGAGGGATGTGTTGACAAAGCCATTGGCAAGGGTGAAGTTCGAGTACTTCAGGGAGAAGCTTGGTGTTCTCCAGATCGAGGTTTCCTCCAAGGGAAAGTGATGAGTCCCATAGCCATTCTGACGAGCGGGTCAGATGTAAGGGCTGAGCCCTATCATGGTGAGAGGATCGGTTCCTTCCATGTCAAATATGAGTGCTGAATGCCATTCTGGGAATGGCAATACCTGGTCAATTACCAGGAACACTCAATCTAGGACTGAGAGAGCCATTCTGACGAGCAGGTCAGATATAAGGGTTGAGCCATTCTGTCATGGTTAAAGGATTAGGTTCCTCCCATGTCAGATGTGAGTGCTGGCCATTCTGTCGAGTAGGACAAATGTAAGGGCAACTGCCATTCTCCTGGAGAATGGAGGTGCCTGGTCAGTTACTAGGTAGCTCAGTCTGGGACTGGGGGCCATTCTGACGAGGGTGTAGGATTTGGTTCCTACCAGGACAGATGTGAGTGCACGCCTTTTCGAACATGCAGACAGATGGGTTCCTTGTATGTGTCGAATGTAAGTGCAGAGCCTTTCTTCGATCATGTGTTGATCAAATATAAGTGCTGAGCCTTTCTTCGATCATGTGTTGATCAGATATAAGTGTTGTGCCTTTCTTCGATCATTGGTTGATCAGATATAAGTGCAGGAGCCTTTTGGCATGCAGGATTGGTTCCTCGCATGGCCAAGTGTAAGTGCTGGGCCTTTCTTCGATCATTGGTTGATCAGATGTAAGTGCTGGGCCTTTCTGACAGGGTTGTGGGCTTTGTTACCACATGGTCAGATGTGAGTGTTGGGCGTGCCTTTCTGATATGATTATAGGTTAGTTCATACATGATCAGATGTAAGTGCTAGGCGAAGAACTACATGGTGGCTAGGCCTACATCCAGCATGAAAAAGAGCTGGCTCTGTAGAACTTCCTGTGACGAGAAGAATCATGAGATAGCACCTGTGAAGATTCAGTATTGACGATCCAGCAGAGATGATCCAGATCGAGTGATGATCTAGATCCAGAGATGATGCTCCAGGGATGATCCAGATCGAGTGATGATCCAGATCCAGGAATGATGCTACAAAGATGATCCAGTGATGATGATCCAGATCCAGAGACGAAGATGACTTGAAGACAAAGAAGACTTGAAGACGATGATGACTTGAAGATGCAAATGACAAGAAGACCCAGAGAAGAAAACCAGTGATGAAAATTGTGTCGGGAGAATACCTTCCTAGTTAAGAGGGAGTGTTAATGTAATTGTAACTTCGGAATGTATTCACTTGTATTTCTTATCTATTGTAACCCGATGTTTATTCCGGGATGTTCTTATGTCATGTCATGCCCCGATGTTCCGATCGGGAGAATCAATAATGTAAACAAGTCATGTTAAGTTATTATGGGTAACCCTCCTATTGTCTAAGGGTTAAAGTCCCCGCAGTTCCGGGGCACTAGGGTTATTAGACTCTCCTAGAGAGGTCGGCCCTAGTAGGGTTTTAGTCATGTCGGGATTAGTATAAATAGAGAGTTGGACTCTCTATTTAACACACAACTCATACACACTCAAGTGCAGTGCATAGTTGAGGAAGAGAAAGATACTGGGGCTAGAGGAAAGAGCTTGATGCTGTTGGGAGATTGTCTTACTGTTTTTGGGTTTCACTTTGGTGCTAATTCTATCTCTGAGGAAGTTGCGGGGTTTTCTCCATTTATGGTTTCCCCAAAGAAAAACACTGTGTTCATTGTCTCTTATGTTTGATTGTTGTGCTTGTTGTTCTCTCAGTTAAAGATCCTAATGATATGCTAGCTTAATGTTGTAAAAACTAACAGCAAGGCGCCCCCACTCCAACCCTAACCAATCCATCTCCAACCCATATGAGCTCTCCATCTTCAATAGCGTGAGGTTCCAAACCTAAGACATCAGGGATGAGGAGAGGCACACGTGAGAGGAAACTAGGTATACGTGAGGTCATAAGGGAGCCTTGTGCTAGGTTTGGATGAGCCAAAACCCTACCCTACCATGAATCAAGGACCATACCTCATCCTCTCAACCTCGAACATACCACCAAGCCAATAAACAAGCTCCACCTCACCCAGACGTGGTCATCACTGAAGGAGGCGAATTGGTTAAGTAGATGAGAACTCAATGCTCTCCGATTGCTAACTGAAGAGGACTTGTGCCAACCTCAATCATCACTAATGCTCGGTGCCATGTCATTTTGCATTTCATTTCGTTCAATTCGGGTTAATTTGGAGAGATTTGGATTATCTCCAAAATAATCATTTTTAATATTTAATCAATAATTTCCCTGAAACTGACTTTTTTGAGAAATTATGAGTTATGTAGCTAAATGATGATCTGAAACTTGGAGATAGCTAGCTGGCTGATCAAGAATGATTTTTGGCTTAAGGTTAGAGCCTTCAATCACTAAAATCAGACCCCGAATGGCTGACTTATTACAAACTGGATTTTTCCATTTAATTTATGGAAAAATTTAATTAAAAACTTAGGAAAAATTAAAAAATTAAAAAATAATTAAAATCCTAAATCCAACGCGTCCGGTAAAAGTTTTTTAAAATTTTTTCTGGGGGTCCTAGTGACTTAGGACATGACCACAGTCTATTCTAATAAGGTCTAGTAGGTTTATACATACTCAGTTGGGCTCTAATAACCCCCTAAGGCCCAGAATTCAAAATCGAGCATTCCAGCTTTGGAGGAAGCGGGAGAAAACCTCGTGAATTATACTCGGCTATAGGCAAAGCATAATTGCCAAGGGCAAAAATCTCCCTGGAATACCTTAGTTGAAATTCTACGTCTTAGGAGACCGAGCCACTCAAAACACCCTACTAGCACATTTTATTACAAACCCCGTAGGGCCATGGTCAAAATTATTCAAAACAAAAACTGACTAGCCAAAACTGGATAGGCACAAAGGGTAGATCATCCGATGCGCTGGAACACAAACATGTATCATGCTTGTCAAATGGCGGCTCCTCAACTGATCCAACTATGGTACAAATAATTTGGTAACAAAAAGCATTGGTGTTTAAATGCTATATCAAAAAGAATGCAAAGTTATGTAATGAAAGTATCAAATTCATTGGAGCTTAAACTCTATATCAAAAAGAATATAAAGTTATGAAATGCAAATGCATTATAAAAAGAATGCAAAGAAATAAGATGCAAATATGAAATGCATTGGAGCTTAACTGCTATATCAAAAAGAATGCAAATGAAAGTCAAACCTTAAGAAATCTTGCAATGAAAAGCAAGTAAATAAAAGGATGCTTGTTGGGGTCTATAGGAGACCTTCTAAGTTCTAAGCACTTTACACATTTGTTAAATACCTCCTTCCCCTAGTGTTTGCTTGTCCAACATATGTCACTTTGGTTCCCCTGGTTACATTGATCTCTGAAGGTGGATAAAGTTCGTCCAAAAGTCAAACTATCATTTTACCGAGCCTTGATTGATTCCATGTTACCCGGAATAGTGAGGAGTGATCTATGTTGTACATTTTGGATTAATATGAACTTGAGTATATGCTTTGAACTTCACTTTAACTATGGAATTAAATTGAATTGAAAGTTTTGCTTATGTGTTTTATGCCTTGATCACCATTGTTGAATGTTGCTAATGACTTCAGCATGCTCTGAATGTGCTTAAGAAAAGGTAATTAATACCTCATGCATGTAGAGATCTTCAATTTTGTGCTCATTCATAGTTTTTTTATCAGTTTTTGACCTGGTCAACTCTTTGACTTGGTCAACGAGCAAAGCCCATACCCGGATTTCAATACAGATATTCAAATGATTATTTTAGTGCCTTTGCAGGCCACCCAAATCATTCCATGCTCTAGAGTATAAAAATTTGCTCATTATCATAATTTTTATAGAGTCAACGGGCAAATTTTTAATTATAAAGATGGAATTTCTTCACAGAGTATATCACAGGTTGTTCCATGGTGTATGAGTAGTGATCTCTAGTAGAAGTGATGTTTTTGAGTCTATTGGTACAGTCAGATTTCCAATTTGGGCAAAGTATTTCAGCTGGTTAATTATAAATTATCAAAGTGACCAAGGTATGGCAGGTACAAGGAAGGACTAATGAATGGCAAAGTTATGATTTGGGTATTACCAGTATGGCTCTAGAGGTGATCCAAACACACTTTTGCATGGTCATCCATCATCATTTGGCATCATGACTCACATTTCTCTCTTCCAGGAAATTCACACTTCTCCATAGAGCGTGACTTTATGATGGTGTATCTTATGTTCTATCATTTGTACCATTTGTAAAGTGTTGAAAAGTCGCTAGGGGGCAACTTGTGGCCCCTAGGTGATTAATGTTATGTCTTATCATGTCTTATCATTGTACTTGGGCATTAGAGGCAACTCGCCCCCCTCATAGTCTACTTGATCCATGTATTGAGTGAGATGTAATCTCCACCATTGATTATCAGCATTGCATCTTTTAATTTCAATCATCTATTCCAAAAGTTGGTTAAGGATTTGGTCTCTCTTAAAACTATTTTGTGCACTTCTCTTTTAATTTCTCTTGTGTTGATGAGTTTCTCTTTCTTGCCAAGCTTCAACTTCCACTAGTTCTTCATTCTATTTCCGAGCATATCTATTATACTTTGTCTTGACAGGATTGCATCTTTTAATCTCAATCATCTATTCCAAAAGTTGGTTAAGGATTTGGTCACTCTCAAAACTATTTTGTGCACTTCTCTTTGAATTTCTCTTGTGTTGATGAGTTTCTCTTTCTTGCCAAGCTTCAGCTTCCACTAGTTCTTTATTTTATTTCCAAGCATATCTATTATACTTTGTCTTGATAGGAGGGCGACTTAGCTAGTGCGAATTGGAAGGGGGGCTCTCCCTTGGCTTGGGCAACTTTGCGAAAAGGGGGTTTATCTACATATTGTTATCTTTGCTAGTGCCATTTATCTTTTGTTGTCACTCTCATTCTCTTGTCAATTCAAATAGCTTTGTCATTTTCATTAATGGAATATTTCTACAGATGGTAATTATTTTCTTATTGTCCATTGCAGGGCACCCCTGGTGAATTAATTGCTTGTTCTAGAGATAAAGTTGGGATCTATTTGGAAGTTGTTGCGCAAGGAGAAAGGACTTGCATCAAACATTTGGATTCGGGTAAGTTTATAAAACTTCTCTTGCATTTTCTCTTATTCCACTGTCAGTACTTAAAGTAAATAAACAAACCCTCAAATATAAAAAATAATCTCGTCGCACCGGTTTGATTTTTCACTTTTCTCTACTTAGGTATTTTCCCTAGTGACTTAGGCTTTCAAAACGCCCCTAGGCCGTCATCCTTAGTGACTCCATTTTCCAATTTTGCAAGGCACTAGTCAGGCAGACTATTCGCACTAGTTGATTGGGAGGTTGTTTTGTGTGAGTGTGACTTTTCTGTTCCTTGTAGTCTTTTCACAATTATCATATATATTCATCAAGCATTTAAAGAAGTGTTAGGAATCTCTAAATTGTTCATCAATCAGTTATCCTGGGTATTTTCCATTGCCAGAAGCTAAATCCCCGTAGGGTAGCAAATTGATCATATTCACCTAGCACAACTTTTCCCTAGATCACTATAGTTAACATTGCTATTGAGAAATAAGCTATCTAGATCGTATTTCAACCATTGATAAACCTTCGCCAATCCCTTAAACCTCACTCACTAGTAATCCCTTTTTGGTCTAGGATATCTATGACAAGGTATCTCATGTTAAATCATAGTATCTAGTTTTGGTACTATTACAACCTAAGTTGTACTTGGTGGATTTTTCAAGCGAGTCGACGAAGTGGAACAAGTATACTTGTTCATTCTTCAAAGTTCAGAAGTATGCAAGGCTTTTTCTGGGATTTTGTTCAAAATTTATTGTAACACATGTTCATACCCCCTTGGGGTTGTAAAAAGTGTGCTAGCATGGTCAATTTTTATAAAAGGCTCGGCTTCCTAGACTTAGGCATCAAGCTGACTAGGCCAGAGTGTATTTTCCCTCAATAATTATTGGTTGTTGAGCAAATGACTAATAATTTCTAAGTTTTCACTCACACCTCCAAAGTTGGGGTAGTTGTCTTGGTGGTTAGGCCTTAGGAGGTTATTAGAGCCTTCGTGTTAGTGTTTATAAACATGCTAGGCATTCGAATTGAGTTGTATGGAATGTGCTAGGTCCCCCTAGGTTTTTGTTCAATTTCGAGAAAATAAATCTTTCCTAGGCCAATTTTAATGGTTTAATTAAAAAAACTTCAAAGTGTAATAAAAGTCGAGTTCGGAATCTGTTTTTGGTGTGGGGATGCTCGTTTTCACACTCAGAGCATCCTCTTTACCCCAAAGACCACTTTTCCCATGTTTCGGGTAACTAAAACACCCCGTGGAGCATTATTTCTCTAAAGGTGCATTAAAACGTCATTTTAATGTTAAAAGTGCAACAAATTGGCACTAAAGGACAAGTTGAAAAAGTCAAAAATCAAAGTCAAAATTGTTTTGTTTAAGTCGGGAAATGACATGGCATGGGCTCCCCATAAGCATGCGACCCTCTCCATGTGAAAGTTTTAAACTTTGGGTAAATTTTCATGAGGTAGCGAATGGTTATTTAAGAGGTGACATCAAGCAATGAGGGATTCACGCTAAACCAAATCAAGCTTGCGTTTGCAAATAGGGTGGACCCCTCTTGATATGTTGAAGTTTTAAAAACTTTGGATAAAGTCAATATCATATATCATTTGATGTTTGGGAGATGCGCATGATGTTGGTGAGAAGCTCCACGTGAGGTTTGATGCCAACCCTTCTGATTAGCGAGTTGGGAATTGGGATGATGTGGCTTTTGAGGAGTGGGTTGGTGGAGTTTCGTGGGAGAGGTGGCATTTGCCTCTCCAGTTCCACTCCCCTCTAACTCACTTCAACTCAGCTAGGCTATCTCTCAACTAAACTCCCTTGCCAGTGTTAGAAGCACCCACTTTCTCTTGCTCTGACTATAAATAAAGCACAACCCTCTCATTCCAAACTAGTTAAAGTTGGATGAAGAGTTGGTGGCTATTGTAATACTGTAATATTCATTCATTTTTTGAGAATAAAGAAGCTTTGGAGGCTATACCATGTAGTGCTTTTTGTGTGTGTATTACCAACGTCATGCTGCAAATCAATGTTATCAGAACCGAACCGATGGTCGAACCGGCCGACCCCGGGAACCGGAGCCGGACCGGAACCGGACAAAAACCGGGAAACAAACCGGATAAAAAAAACAGTTGAGCAAAAATGCATAAAACATTCATATTTTCAAAAAATACATATATATCCATGTGCATCCATGTGAATTCAAACCATTATAAACAAATATGTCAAGTTTCTAATGGATATAGCAAGTAAGAGCATATAAAACCAAAAAAACATCGATTGCAAATACATAACTAAAGAAAAGTACATCAATAAAGAGGTTATAAATGGCCTCTAAAGTCAAAATATAAGCATATGACTACAGTCTAGACTCTAGAATCTACAATCTAATGATTCTAATCATATATCATAATTATCTGAGTCCTCATGCTCAAACTTAGAGTCATCATTTACATCCTCAACATGAGCATGGCTTGACTCCCCTAGGTCTGAAGGCACTTGTCTAACTGCAACATCAATGTTCACATCCTCTTCATGTGGAAGATGGCCCAAGTCCATTCACAATTAAATGTGATTGATATGGAGGGTGGGAGCCTCTTTTTATAACATTAGAATGGTCGTGGGTCAATTAAACAGCTCACACGTGGCCCCTATTTTTTATTTTATTGAAAGAATTTGAAATTAGCTGTTTTTGGGGGTCCTTGGTGTTTTTGTACAAAATCGACTGGTTTTGTACTGAACTGGACGGTTTGGAGAAAACCAGGCAGTTTTGTACGGAACCGATCGGTTCATCCTTGAAACCGGCCAAATACGGTTTGAGTGCATGATTTGACTCGGTGAAACTTGTAAACCGGTCCAACCTGGGGTTTTTTTCAAAACCGGTTGGGTTCTGATAACATTGCTGCAAATGTGGTGACTTCTACTTTTTTTCATTTCTTGCTGCCTTTGTGTACTGGCTTTGAAGAATTCAGTTGAATCAATATGAGTTTAAATTGGAAAGTAAGATTACTTGTCTATTTTTATTCATATCATATATATTCAAGGATCCAAATTATACATGTTTAAATAAAATTATTTTGCATGTTATTTTCATTCTTTTCACATATATATCCAGATGTCACGAGGTGTGTGCAAGATTTGTGATGTAGTTTCAGGTTGCTACGAACAGAAGAGGTGTGGATCAAGATTGACGCCATTCTTTTTCCATCAAGCTCAAGACGTTGTCCCTCGGCACTCCACAAAAGGGCCTATCTTGGCTAATTCATTCCAGCAACAAACCAGGCTTCACTCCTTTTCCTCTTTTCTTTAAATCAAAATCTCCTTGGTTACCATGCTTATTTAATGAGTGTCTAAATTATTATAATCAAAATAATTTGTTAGATCTCATATATAAGCATTTAAGAAAGCTAGATCTCATTTTTCAAGGTCTCATAAGCATCCTAGATCTAGTTTAAGAAAGTTCATTTCTGAGCAGGCTTGTTTAAAAGTAGATCTAAATCTTGTTTAGAATGCATTTTCTTGGATCATTCTAAAGTTTAAATCTCGCATTCAAGTGCATAACATCATTGGCTGCCCAAAAAGCAAGCCAATATCCCAAGAAAAGATTGCTTTCCTTGGTTATTTTTGGCATATATTTCGATAGTTTTAACTTAGTCATTTTTTACAGATTTTTTGTTTGTTGTCCAAAGACACTTCCAAAGTGTTTTGGGGCACTTTATACTAATAAAAGCGTGCTGTTTTTAAGCAGGTCTGTCCAAAAAGAGGAGGAAGTGTTGCCCAAAAACTGGCATTCGAGCCATCCGGAGCTCCCCAGGATTGTCCCCTTCTTTTGCTACCATGTAAGCCCTTGGGTTCATCTTCTATAAGAACCAAGTGGCATTTTCTAACAAGCTTTGTAACCAAGCATAATAAAATCTTTTGAGTAGACCCTTCAGAGCCCACTCCCCGTCCCCCAAGAGGGGATCCGTGTTGGTGCCATTTTTTTCATATTTTGCTTGTAGTAGTCTTGTTTCTTTTGGAGAATAGTATACTTTAATCTGTGCATTCATTTTATATCTTTATTTGATCAAGAGTAACACAAATAATAACCCCGCGACTTCCTGAGTTACCCGAAAGGGGAAAGAGATGTGTGGTAGGGTTAATTAGAAAACCATCTTTTCTTTCAGTACTTTGTGTTAGTTTTCTTTTTACTTCTCGTTTAAAATTTACCCCTCCTTGCCTTCCCAAATGAGGTTCATTTGAACCGAAAGAGATTCTTGGAGGTTAATTTTTTCATTTTTAACAAACAAGCATAGTCTTTAAAATCTTTAAAATCAACAATACTTTGTTGTGTATGGTCTGCACCACTGCGGTTCGAACGAACAGTTGGTTGCATCAAAAGCAACGTCGGTGACTAGTCTAATTAGTCTCACACTTGAATTAACCTCCCAAGGCAAAAATCCAACGCCTCGATTTAATCCAATGTGGAGAAAGTTCACAGAGGAAGAGGGAACAACTGGGTAGTGACCTCGAGTCATTGTCAAGCTACATTCTTGTTGGTGTAGTGTTGGACACGTCTCAGAAAATCCGATCCAGCCCACATATTCTTCGCGTGAAACCGCATCGGATAAGGGTTTTGGACATACTCCTCGTACCTTCGGGTATATTTGGAGTTCCCCTCCCCATAATCTAATTCACTCATCTCCCAGAATAATTTAAAACTTACCACGAGATAATTGCAAAACATCTACTTCAGCATTTCAACACAAACAAATGTCATGACTCCATTCTTATTCAACACTGGTCTTTATGTTGTATCTACATAAATCTTGCTCAGATAATTTATGTGTTGAATGAATCCTATATAAAGCTTTTGTGTTATTTATGCTATTCTAATCGGTTCATCTTACAAAATCTCTTATTCTATTATTGTTCTTTAAAAACTACTAAAAAACACACTCATTTAAACCATTACCACTAAATCTTAATCAGCCTTAACAACTCTTAAGGTCTACCCCCTTGGCTTCATTAAGATTTTGCCTAAACGGAGAAGTCAAGAACAAGGTGACAGCCTTGACTCGAGACTTGCCCCCAAGGACACACCGAGTGTATTGAAGATTTATGCCAAGTTCCCCCCAAGTGTGTGAAAGGCGGTAACAAGTACCTTGTTTCCAGTCTTTCCCTAGGGTCCCCCTTAGCCATTCTCAGGCTTAAAGTGATAAGAATCATGTTTGGTGTGACAACCATTTCCATCCTTAGGGAGGAGGATGTAATGTCCCCCGCTAATTAAGCATCCCAAACACCCGCTAACCTACTTAATTCCCATAGGTTTGAGCGGGTACTGCATGAGAGGGAATTGACTGAGTAGATTTGATACTTAGAACACTACTGGACATTCCTTCAGCGTCGAGTCATCAGTCGGATGGAAGAAGCCTTGTTTCTTTAGGCTTAAAAGTCAACATTAAAATAGAATTGAATGCATACAAAAGTAAAGCGAAAACCCTAAAAGTGACATGCAAACCCTAAAAGTTCATGAGATTCTATTTAAGAGGGCGATGAGACCAAAGAAGGGCACTTATGATTATTATTGATTTGGAGCTTTTTGAGTAGCAGCACAGCGTGCGGCCATGGCAGTTGGGGTTGAAGACGGTGCCTTCAGCTAACGAGGTTTCGGTAGTGCAATATCTACCCTAGTCTCCTTCAGGATAAAACATTCGGGTTTATCACCGCATCTATCATATTCATCCTTATTCAATGCTTCAATGTATGGCAAAAGATTATTTGCAGGTTCATCCATACAGCTGGGGGGAATTTAGCTGGGAAACCCCAGGGCATTCACCGAGAGTCTGAATCACCATATTTCTTATGCATGTGGCCTGCATCCTCACCGACGAGATCACTCTACTACTTTGAGTGATTATCAGCCACCAGATTGCTCACCTAGAGCAGCTAGCAGTAGAATAGAGAAGAGTGGGGGCGTGAGCATCAGTTAAGTGAATCAATTCGCTAGGGTACCTGGAGAGGTCAGAACTCTTGCATGCTCTGACCATTCTCTCCGGCACGGGCACACCTACACTCCAACCAACTTTCAGCTGCAACAAACCATCTCTCCACCTATGTCACAGGGTTCGACGAATTTTATCCTTGAAGTTCGAAATTCGTCGAACTCCAAAAAAAATTTGCAATTTGTTTAGGTTCAACGAATTTCAACGCTGAACCTCAAGTTGAATCGAATCGAATCATGCCGAACCTAAACGAACTCGAACTTTAGCGAATTTTAATTTTTGTCCTGTCGTCGATTCGCGCGTTCCACTGTCCTGTCGCCGGTTCCCGCATTCCAATGTTTTCTCCTGACTCCCGAGTCCACCGCTCTCATATCTCGACTCCATTTGCTCACAAGGGCCGACTCCACACCGCTCTCGTTGCAACCTACTAGGCTACCACTGCAACGACGCCCTCTGCAACTCAACAGTCTGCATTCAACTGATAGCAACGGTGCAACCGACGCCCCCTGCATTCACCAATCGACGCAAGCTCTGTTTCAACAACTACTGCCCACGGGCCATATCCCATTCGACGCCCACGGGCCACATCCCTCTTGCACAGTGCACACCTACACGATTCCATCTCGACGTCCCGCCTGCACAGTGCACACCATAGCCCGCCTGACCACGCGATTCAGTGCCAATTCTGCTGAAAGCCTGAACCCTACGTGGAGTCTAGACTCATGGCTGAGTATTCATGTCGATTCTGCTGAACCCTGCATGGAGTCTAGACTCTGGACCGGTCACGATTGACAGAATTTACCAATGGGCAGTGGCAGTTACAAACGAGATTCATCCTATTCAATGTTAGGTAAACCGTAAACCTTATTTAATTTTAATTTTTAAGCTTGAATTAAACTGTATTTTTGATGTACTACTTTGATGTTGAAGAACCACAAAACCGTTGATGAAATTGTCATTGATGCCAACATGGACTTGCAGTGGCCCCACAGGATGTCATTGATGCCACCAAGTCCCACTTGTAGTGCCTAGACTCCTTACAGAGTGGGTTTGTGCCTTGAAGCACCTTGTACCCAATTGACAAGGTCCCTGTACCCACAAGGATGGATCTTGACGCCACCACTTTGCTGACGATGTTGAAGACCCTGCTGATGATGCTGAAGACCCTAAAGATGGTCCTGAAGCCTTGGTAGACGATGGAGAGGCCCTAAATGCCTTGGAGAAGCATTAATGACCCATTCTGTGGTCATTCATACTCTGATGGTGTGATGGTACCCTAAGAGAAGGACTGGCAACCCCACAGGTGATGTCATGATGGATCCTGACCCTTGGAGGTCCCCTTGCGTGGTTAAGATGGTTGAAGAAGCCTATGAAGCTTCTTACTTGATGAAGAAACCTTGAAGCGGTTCTTGGACCCACAATTGATGGTTTAAAGGTCCTTGTACTCTTGATGAAGATGAAGTGCTCATATGGAGTCTTGGAACCCTTGTTGAGGTCATGGAACTCTTGTATGTTGAAGATGACCTTGTATGGTCTTTGATATGTTATGGAACCCATGAACATGCCCTTGCTTGTTGAAGAAGCACTTGAAGAAGCCCACCTTGAAGATGAGGAAGCATTGATAGCCCTTGGTCATTCTCTTGCATATGGGATGATGGCATCCTGGTGATATGGATCACACCCTTGCTTGTGGTGACCTAAGTCGTTTGTGGACTAATTAATGTCTTGTGAACAAGCCCTAATTCATTATGATAATAATAAGGAGCTTATGTGGAACCTTTCAAATGACTTGTGGACAAGAGTGATAAGGTTGACTATTGAAGAAGTGATTGGGTAATAAAATAATAATAAAATTTATATTAAATAAAAATTCAAGTAGAAGTCGACTCAGTCACTTTTTAATTAAAAATAAAATTATTTGTATAGGTCGGCTCCAAACTATATCAAAAAACCACTATAAATATCCCATCACGTTTTGATTTTTTATGTGTGAAATTTGTATAGCTCTGAGGTAAATTCGGAGGTCTGTGGCAGCCGCAGTATGGAGCAGTCCACTGAGGAAAACGCAAGAGCAGTCTTTTGGAGTTCTTTTTCTCTCTGATTTTCGGATGGTTGACTGAGGCAACATGCACTGTGTCTTTCGTGGACTGAGGCAAGTGGACTTTGAAAATTCGGAGGCAGCAGCAGGGACCCAAGTTTGACTCCCAGTCTGTGGAGTATAGCAGCAGTACAGATCCGAATTTTATTGCAGAAGTCAAGGTGTTTACAATCAACATACAGTTCAAGTTTTGAAGCTTTTTCTACAGAGTCTGAAGTCTTCTACAGTAAAGTTTTAAGGTCATCTTCACAGTCCAAGATCATTCACAATGGTAGTGTGACACTCAGCCCGGATATACCTTTTGGTGGAAGGGAGAGCTCTGATTTCGGGTAAGTAAACTAAGGCAGCCGCAGGCAGATAATGGAGTGAAGAAATCGTGGTACTAAGACAATTTCGGATCTGCTGTTCAAACTTTATTTTTATTTTAACTCTGATTTCTACAGCACAGTACACAAAGAAGATGATCCTTTTCAAAAAAACCTCGACTGTGTGAGGAAATTTCGATGGTGTGATGTGAGCTCTGAGATTTCGGGTGTTCTGAGATTCTCGGGTGCTAAGTCTCTGAGGAAAATTCGTATTGACTGAGACTGGACTGAGGCCACGAAGCGGAGCAGTCCCAAATTGCAGAGAACGTAAATTTTTGCAACAGCAGGCAATTTTTTAAGACAGTTTGGGAGCAGCAAGTTAAACTTTTTTTTGTGACAGTCCGATCTTGGACTGGTCTTAGGGTTCAATTTTTTTTTACCACCAACAGATCCAAGGTTATGATGAGGGTTTCCACAGTTCACTAAGTTGCAGCAGTATGAATGAACAGATCTGTAAAAAGAAATACTCTCTACCTTATAAAGGAAACCTTGGCATAAGACTTGGATTGAAGTGAAGGTATCAAAACAATCCTTTGTCTGAGATGTTTGGGACTCACGCATCAAAGGTTCTTGGCTCTGAGTAGTTACCCATGCTGAATAGTAAGGCACCCACAAGTGTTGAAGAACAATATTTTGGATCTCTCACAATGATCAAGTTCTAATGCAGCTACAGTGACAGACCTTATCTGTGACAAGGAAGTATCTACAAATCTCTGAGGATGAGTTTATTTTAGCACCACAGGAAGCATACCAGGTACATACAGTCTGACCAAGGTATGATTGTATCTCTGATTATGTAAAACTCTATGCATATCAAAGCTTATAGGTATCCAGAAGTATTCTTAATTCAAAGATCATTGTGAAGTTCATTATTATGGGATGCCTACCTTGATGATGCACTGTATGACGATGAGGATATAAGATGATGATGATGCACCTTTACACACTATGTTACATAACCTATGATGATACAGAGCTGGATGGTGATAAACCTTGTTGATGATAATACTGCAATTTGTGATGATAAACTAGGTCATCTACAGCAGTGACTTCTTTGGACATCTGAGGTTACTAACAGTCCTCTAATAGCTTGACACACAGCCTGAGTATGAGATGTTTGAAAGATAAAGCGGTACACTCAGTGGTGTGAAATGTGAAGTAGTGATGTGCATGCTATACTCTATGATATTATGCATGATGTACACATACAGTGGTAGCAGTTTTGGGCATGAGCAGACTGTGGTTGTTTTGAAGGTTTTAAGGCAGCATCAGTAAGAGGATACATAACAAGTCTTACAGCAGAAAGTCAAAGGTTTTCTACAGTGATGTGTGAAGAATTTTTGTTAATACATGCCTTATGACAATGCATGCTTTCCTATACTCTAATATGATGAAGATATGATGATAATGAAGATAGGATGATCTAAATGAACAATGATAATAATTTGACAGAGATGAGCAGTAGTTTGTGCATGATATCTCAGTTATATGTATGCACAGTGATGGGGGATAACAACTTGACAAAATGAGTAGACAGTGTATGAGCAGACCTTGTTTAATATAAGAAGATTTTGTGGACATAAGCAGACCTTTATGAACAGTCTTGAAGTCTTAACAGTGCATGATGAAGCTTGAAGATATGAAGATTGACTTGAAGAGGCTATGAGCAGACCTCTTGATGACAAGCAACCAGTAAAGAAGACAATAATGATGATGACAAGTTTGATTGTTGTTTGACAGTCTAGTTTGTGAAGACCTTTATGTTGGACTGATTGAGTATGGTATGTGGGACAGTGATACCTTTAGCAAAAGACATGATGACAATGTGACCTAATGACTTGGCAATATTGAAGAGCAATTGTTGATGAACAGAGAAGATTGAGAAGTGTGTTGCAGCAGTGTTGATGAGAGTGATGAGCAAATGATCAGCGGTATTGACCAACAGCAGAACAGATTGAAGAGACAGATGATGTTGATGTGACAATGAGCTTTAATTGTAAAAACAAGCTTGTCTTGCTTTTGAGGTTAGGATACCTCAAACCCTTCTTAGCAGGGTCTAAGAAAACCAGGCAGGGTCCTGGATGAAGAATAGGTGCTCTTTGTATCAGTAGGTGCTGATTTTACCTAACGATTGTAGCCGGACCAAAACTAATACAAAAAGATTACAAAATTATATGGTGTTGTGTTCTTTTGTGTTATGGTTCTTGATGATTCAAATGCTATGATATGTGAATGATGAAGTGAAAGATGTTTATGAAATGATTATGAGATTGGTAGAATAATGGAATGATGAATTGGTAGTTAATTGTGACAGGTTAAGAAAAGTTGTAAAAATGGCTTTACACTGATTCACCCCCCCTCTCAGTGTCTAACAAAAATTGTTTCCATTATTTATTGGATATGCCAAAAGAGTGATTTCATAACAGTATGATACAAATTCTAAAATATGGTTTAACTTTACAAAACAAAAATTGCAGAAACATCATACATGGCACCTCAAAAATCAATAGCAGAAGGATTGAAGTATATGGAGAAATTGGATGGGTCTGGGAAGCATTTGAAATGCAAACTATGTGGTCATCAGTTTTGTGGGTCCTTAACAAGAGTGATGGACCACCTGCTCTCTTCTAGTAATGGTAAAGGAGGTGGTGTTGAAGGCTGCAAAAAGGTGTCTGCATAATTGACGCAAACACTTGAAAATGATTATGACAAAATTAAAAGAACCAAGGAGATGAATGAAAACAAAAAAAGACAGATTCAATCAGAGATTGAAATGTCTTACAACCCCATTTCCTCATTTACTCCAAGCAGAGATGCAACTGCAAGTTCATCTCAGGTTCAACACACAAGATCAAGTAGGACAGCCACATGAAATTCTTTTTGGAAGCCTGTACAGAAGCAGGAGGTTGATGATGCTATGGCTGACATGTTCTTTGCAGCTGCTATTCCATTTAATGTGGCCAGAAACCCTTACTTCATCAATGCATGCAAGAAAATTTCAAATTTTGGAAAAGGATATGTGCCTCCTAGTTCCGAGACGATAAGGACCACTCTTTTGAAGAGGTCAAAAGAAAGGGTGACAAGCAGGTTGACCAAGATCAAAGAATCTTGGAAAAAAACAGGTTGCCAATTTTATCTGATGGTTGGTCTGATATGTGTCACGGACCTCTAATCAATGTGTTGGTTTCAAGCCCCAAAGGGATATTATTTTTGAAGGTAGTTTATGCATCAGGACACAAGAAAACTGCTGAATACATTTTCAAGATCTTAGAAGAAGTGATTCTTGAAGTTGGTGAAGACAATGTGGTCCAAGTTGTAACTGATAATGCTTCAAATTGTGTGGGAGCTGGAAAGCTAATAATGGATAAGTACAAAACAATTTATTGGACCCCCTGTGTTGCTCATTGCCTTGACTTGTTGCTACATGATTTAGCAAAGTTTCCATGGATTAATGAGGTAATTCGGAAGGGGAAACAAATGTCCCACTTCATATTTAACCATCACCTCACCTTGAGCTTGTATAGGAAGCAAGCATCTAGAGAGCTATTGAGGCCCTCTGATACAAGGTTTGCCACATATTACATTTCCCTCAAAAGGGTGGTTGAGGAAAAGACAAGTATTAGAGGTGTTGTTTGCAACAATGAGTGGGAAAACTCTCGGCTTTCAAAAGAATCTAAAGGGAAAGAATTGGAGAAAATCATTTTGGGCAGTGATTTTTGGCAAAGTGCCATAAAGGTTTTGAAAATATGTGAACCTATTGTTGACATGCTTCGCATGGTCGATAGTGACACCCCTTCCATGGGATTTGTTTATGAAGGCATGGATCGTTGCAAGGAAGCCATAGCAAAATCCTTTAACAATGTGGAAAGTGAGTACATGGACATATGGCAGATAATAGATGAGAGATGGAAGATGTTGCATAGCCCTGTGCATGTAGCAGCTTGTTATTTGGATCCTAGATTGTTTGGGATAGAAAGAAATGATGATGTAGAAGTCATGAGTGGCTTATATGCAGCTATTGAGCGGTTGACTCCAAATCCAGAAGAATCTAGGAGGCTTAGAGAGCAACTTCAGGCATATAAGTCAGAAGAGGGGTTGTTTGGAAGTGCTTGTGCCATAGAGGATAGGAATAACATTCCTCCTTGGGAATGGTGGACTTACTATGGAGCAGAGTCACCTCAATTACAATGTTTTGCAGTTCATGTTTTGAGCCAGGGATCAAGTTCCTCTCCTTGTGAAAGGAATTGGAGTGGTTTTAACCATATCCAATCAAAGAAAAGAAACAAATTATTATCTACACGATTTGAAAACCTTGTTTATGTTTGCAGCAGTTTGAAATTGGCCTTAAACAGTGTGCCCAAAGATTCATCTAGTTCCACTCACCCATGGTTTGAGGCTGAGCCTACTTCAAGATTCATCTTAGTTAGTGATGCATCTGACAATCACATCTCTAGTGCCTTTACTGCCCCTTGTGCTCTTGATGATTTAGATCTTTGTGATGTTACAAGTAGGCCACTAGAATAGGAATTTGACCATGTTTGAATTTTTGTGAAACAATTTCAAGGATTAGAAGTGTTTTACATTATGGACAGCCTTTTAAATTTGTATTTTGAAGACTATAACAACCTATATTTTGAAGACTATTACAGTGGCCAGCTTACATTTTGAAGATTGTATGTAGTTGATAAGAACCTATATTTTGAATTTAGTGGACAGCCTTTTAAATTTTGAATTTTAAAGTCAGTATGTAGTTGATTTTGTAATTTACAACTGCAATTAGCAATATATGCTGAAAATAGCATCATGTTTAATAGTTTACTTAGTATTGAATCATTATGATTCATCATATTTATCATGTTTTGTATATTTAGGAATCAGGTTGTGGCTCTTTAAAACTTGGAATTATGTTCATGTTGTAAATTTTAATTTTTTTATTATGTTATAAATTATCTGCTATTTAAATTTAAATTTTAAATTATGATAGGTTGTAAATTTTAATTTTTTATTGCTGATTAGTGCTACTGCGGCACTGCTTACTCATACTAATTAGTGATTATAATGCTCAGATCTGCTAAATTTACTTATTTCCTGCTTTCAAATTATTTTAAGTTTTAACTTTTATGTTATATTTCATTATTTAAATTTTATAGTGTAAATGTACATGGAGGTTGCAATTTGCAAGTTGCAGCATTGAGCATAAATTATAATGATAAAATTTGATATATTTTCTTCATTTGTTTTATTGTATATTTTATTATATATATGAAATTTTTTATATTGGCGAACCTAATGCCGAACCTCATCCCGAACTACACATAAAAAATCGAATTTCAAGGTTGTCGAACTCGAACCACGTGACATAGCCCTCCACCAAAAACGTCAACCTTAGCCGATTCAGAGTGCTGGGGGTACTACGAAGGAAAAAGAGGTTATTACTTCATCAACTCGACTTATCTCGCATGCATATCCTCTCAAGAGCATTTTCAGCCGGCTTATCAATGGTAAGTGTTACAATATTTCATACAAACCCTAAACCTAAATTCAGCTATAATTTAGGGCAATTTTGCATGGCAATTATGCATGCCCAGCTATTCAGTAATTTTGCATAGAATCAGTAAAATATCAGTATTTGGGATATTACAGTGGTATCAGAGCATGTTCCTTGCCAGCTGTGGGCTTGAACATGAAAAGTAGATGAATACAGAAGAGGACACTTTTGTAACCTATAGGAAAAGAAGGAGTAGGTACACGGAGGACTTTGAGGATATCCAACTAGAAGATACCAACTCAGACATGGACCCAACAGGTATACACTCTGATAGGGGAAAAGGAACGAGAGAAGATGAGGATAGAATGGAGTTTCGCAACCTAGTAAGCGCATTGCAAGACTTAGCCAAAGGGAAAAAGGACGTACTTAATGCAATCAACAGATTATCGGCGAAACCAGAACCAAGTAATAAGTTATAACAGTACACCTCTCTCACTGGTAGATAGAGGGTCTACAAGCAATAGTGGAAAACATGCATACACCAATATGCAGAACACACCCCACATATATAACAGACCTTCCAACAGGCCTACTATGCCTCATTTCTTGGCAGATGCAGTAGCAAGTCCAGTCATGCAGGTAGAGCCTATCGAACCCTTTGGGGCCTATTTGCAGGAATACAGGGACTTAGGGGATGAGTTTCATGCAGCCATATCTTTTTCGGATTTTTGCAACATGAAGAGTAGGAACAGGCCCAGGAATTTCAACAAGGGATTCAATCATAACTATGAGTTGCAGAAAACCTTGGGCAGGTTGACCATCCCAAACTTTGATGGGACTCGCAGAGGTTCAGCGAGGATATGGGTTCAAAAGTTGGATACCTATTTCCAACTCAATCCCATGACAGAGACAAATGCCATTAAATTGGCTACACTCCACCTGGACGAAGAGGCTCATGAGTAGTGGTACCACAGATTAGTGATATTGGGTCACAACACCATCCACTCCTATAGTGAGTTCACTCAAAAACTCATGGAGTGGTTTGACATGAAAAATCCAGAGATACATTTCAGAGAGTTGGCTCAACTCAAACAGAAAGGTAGCGCCGAGGCCTTCATCTCAGAATTCCAAAGGGTAGCTGTTATGGTGAAAGATGTGTCGGAGAGCAGGTTGACTATGTTGTTTACTGAGGCCTTGACAGAGCCACTACGGGGGTGGGTGAAAGCCTACAAACCCTCCACTCTATAGTATGTCATTAGCCGAGCCAGAGATCTCCAAGACTCAGTCCCGAAGAATAGGTTCCCACTCAAGACCAACTTTCCGGTTAGGGACAAGGACAAGAAACCTTTCTAGCAGGAGTTACCGAAGAAAACATGGTTAGACGATGACACTAGGAAAGACTTGAGACGGAAGAAATTGTGTTTTACTTGTCAGCAACCATGGGTTCCAGGACACAGGTGCGCGGGAAAGGCCAAGGCCCACTACATAGAGGTATATTCAGACAGTGAAGGGGAGGACTACAAGCAGGAAACAACAGAAGAATTGCGGGCAGCAGAGGAGGAGTCACTCCAGGGTGATACACCAAAGGGAGTTATTGCTACGCTATCTGGAGTACCTAGATTCCATACTCTCAGGGTCAGGGGAGTAGTACAAGGTCACAGAGTGGAAGTGTTGATTGATGGGGGAGCAACCCACAATTTCATTGATGCAGCTTGGGTAGCCAAGAGGGGTATTCTGACAGAGAAGTTTGAGAGATTTACTGCAGTAGTAGCCGGAAACTCTAGCATGGAGTGCAACTATTGGATTCCAAAACTGAATGTCACACCAGGCAACTATCAGATGACAGATTCATTTTATGCAGTGGATGTGGCAGATACACATATAGTATTAGGCGTTCAATGGCTTTATTCAATAGGGAAATATACTACAGACTATCGAGCAATGGAAATGGAATTCCAGGGACCAGATGAGAAACGAGTAGTTTTGAGGGGCATGAACACTTATCCCCCAAAACCAGTCTCTTCACAGAGAATGGAGGCAGTGCTCAAGCAGGTTGACATAGAATGGTCAACAGAATGTTTTGTCACCTTTAGGAAACCTCCAGAGAACAACACCCAACACCCAGCAAATATTCAGGCCTTATTGCAGAAGCACGAAAGGGTATTTCGGGACCTTCTAGAAGGTAGACCGCCAGACAAGGGATTTGAGCACATCATTGAGCTAGAGGAGGGGACACAGGGAGTCATCACCACTCCTTACCAACATCCCAAAAGATACAAGGATGAGATTGAGAAGACGATCAAGGAATTACTAGAGCTAGGATATATTTAGCCCAGTTCTAGTCTTTTTGTATCATCAGTGGCCTTAGTTAAGAAGAAGGATGTCAAACTGCGAATTTGCATCGATTATAGAGCACTCAACAAAAAGACCATCAAAAACAGGTATCCCATCCCCAGGATTGGCGAACTCATGGACGAGCTGCGCGATGCCAAATACTTTTCAAAGATTGATCTTCGCTCGAGGTACCATCAGATCCGAGTAAGGGATCAAGACATTTCTAAAACAGCTTTCCGTTGCCACTATGGTCACTATGAATTCCTGGTCATGCCTTTTGGACTCACCAATGCTCTGGCCACCTTCCAGTCATGCATGAACCATACTTTCAGAGCTCAGTTACATAAGTATTTGCTAGTATTCTTTGATGATATTTTGATTTACAACAAAACGTGGGAGTAACATCTGAAGCATTTGGACGAAGTATTGAGAATTCTAGAAGAGCACTCGCTTTATGAAAAGATGTCCAAGTGTGAATTTGGCATGAAGGAGATGTTGTATCTAGGGCACATCATCAGTGCAGAAGGGGTACAAGTGGATATGGGGAAAATCCGAGCTATGAGGGATTGGCCCACACCAAAAACAGTCACAGAATTGAAAGGCTTCTTAGGCCTTTGCACATATTACCGAAGGTATGTTAAGGGGTTCTCCCAATTTGCCGTACCACTTACGGATCTCACAAAGGGGGCCTTCACCTGGAAAGAATTAGCACATAAAACTTTTGAGGAGATGAAAGTCATCATGAGTTCTTGCCTGGTTTTAGCACTACTTGACTTCTTCTAGCCATTTGTAGTAGAATGTGATGCCTCAGGGGAAGGGCTAGGAGCAGTATTGATGTAAAACCACCACTCAATTGCATTTGGAGCAAGAAACTAAAAAACTATGAGCGCCACTGCTCCATATATGACAATGAGATGTTAGTTATCTTACATGCTCTCACTAAATTCAGACAGTACCTGGTGGGCAGCAAGTTCAAAATCAGGACAGATCATAACAGCCTCAAGTACTTCTTGGAGCAGAAGGAGTTGAATGGGTGACAACAGAAATGGGTCAGCAAGGTTCAATCCTACGATTTTGAGATAGAGTATGTGAAGGGTAAGAACAATATAGTGGCTGATGCATTATCTAGATGACCCGCTTCATCATCTCTCATGAGTATATCCACAGATTGGAAGTCTCTCCTCTTAGTAGAGTACTCCAAAAATAAATTTGCTTGTGAATTATTGGATGGACAAATTCAGGATGACAGGTATAGAATTATCAATGACATCATCTATTACAAGGGCAGGATTTACCTCGTCCCAGAATCAACCTTATAAAGGAAAATCATACAAGCATCACATGACTCTCCATTACTAGGACATCAAGGTTTCTTGAAGACCTATAGGCAAATCCGAGAGAGGTTCTCATGGAAGGATCTTAAGGGGGAGGTTATGCAGCATGTGTGGGAATGCAACATTTGTCAACAGAATAAGGTTGAGCACATCCATCCAGCAGGGTTACTTCGACCACTACCAATTCCGGAACAGAAGTGGGAAAGTATCTCCATGGACTTCATTACAGGGTTGCCCAAGGTCCAAGGGCGAGATTGCTTATATGTCGTAGTTGATCGACTGACCAAATTCGCCCAATTCTTTGCTATATCATCCTATTACTTCGCATCCCAGGTAACCGAGTTATTTTTCAGAGAGGTTTTCAGATTACACGGGTTACCCAAAACCATAGTCAGTGATCGGGACAGTAAATTCACCAGTGCCTTTTGGCAGGAGCTATTCAGATTGGTAGGGACAGAACTCGCTACCAGTACGAGCTATCACCCGCAAAGCGACGGACAGACCGAGATTGTCAACAAGTGGGTTGAAGGGTATCTGCGCAATTATGTAGCAAGCCAATAGAGGATGTGGATTAAGTGGCTACACTTAGGGGAATACTGTTACAATACCTCCTACCATATGTCTATCAAGATGACACATTTTAAAGAATTGTATGGCTATGAGGCACTGAGCTTCGCAGATCTAGCCTTTGGAGACAGCAGAGCACCCAAGGCTAAAGATTGGATAAAGGACAGTCAGGATATCCTCAAGATCCTGAAAGAGAACTTGCAAGCCGCACAGAATCAACAGAAACTATACGCAGACAGACACAGGGTTGAGAGGAGCTTCGAGGTAGGAGATCTGGTATATTTACGGTTACAACCATACAGGCAATCTTCCCTCAAGAAGAAAGGAGCAGAGAAACTAAAACCTCGCTTCTATGGTCCTTACAAGGTAATTCAGAAGGTTGGAGAGGTGGCTTATGAGCTGGAACTGCCGGAAGAAAGCAAGATTCACAATGTATTCCATGTGTCCAGTCTCAAGAAAACATTAGGACAGCACATTGCTCCATCCACGGAGTTACCTCCTCTAGATGATGAAGGGCTACTGGTACTGATTCCAAAGCAAATCCTACAGGTACGAGAAAGGAAGCTCCGAAACAGGGTAATTCGAGAGTATCTGGTGAAATGGAAGGAATTACCTATGGAGGATGCCACATGGGAAGGAGAGCAGGTATTGCAGCATCCTAGTTTGCAGTTGCTTGAGGACAAGCAATTTCAAGCGGGGAGGACTGTAATGTCCCCCTCTAATTAAGAATCCCAAACACCCGCTAACTTACTTAATTCCCATAGGTTCGACGAGTACTGCATGAGAGGGAATTGACTGAGTAGATTTGATACTTAGAGCACTACAGGACATTCCTTTAGCATCAAGTCATCAGTGGGATGGAAGAAGCCTTGTTTCTTTAGGCTTAAAAGTCAACATTAAAATAGAATTGCATGCATGCAAAAGTAAAGCGGAAACCCTAAAAGTGAGATGCAAACCCTAAAAGTTCATGAGATTCTATTTAAGAGGGGCATGAGACCAAAGAAGGGCACTTATGATTATTGTTGATTTGGAGCTTTTTGAGTAGCAGCACAACGTACGGCCACGGCAGTTGGGGTTGAAGACAGTGTCTTCAGCTAATGAGGTTTCGACAGTGCAATATCTGCCGTAGTCTCCTTCAGGAGAAACCATTTAGGTTTGTCACTGCATCTATCGTATTCATCCTTATTCAGTGCTTCAGTGAATGCCAGAAGATTATTTGCAGGTTCATCCGTACAACTGGGGGGAATTTAGCTGGGAAACCCCAGGGCATTCACCGGGAGTCCAAACACCATATTTCTTCCGCATGTGGCCTGCATCCTCATCGACAAGATCACTCTACTACTTTGAGTGATTATCAGCCACTGGATTGCTCACCTGGAGTAGCTAGCAGCAGAATAAAAAAGAGTGGGGGCGTGAGCATCAGTCAGGTGAATCAATTCGCTAGGGTACCTGGAGAGGTCAGAACTCCTGCATGCTCCGACCATTCTCTCCGGCATGGGCACACCTACACTCCGACCAACTTTCAACTGCAACAGACCATCCCTCCACCAAAAACGTCAACCTTAGCAGATTTAGACTGCTGGGGGTACTACGAAGGAAAAAGAGGTTATTACTTCATCAACTCGGCTTATATCGCATGCGTATCGTCTCAGGAGCATTTTCAACCGGCTTATCAGTGGTAAGTGTTACAATCTTTAGTACAAACCCTAAACCTAAATTCAGCTATAATTTAGGGCAATTTTGCATAGAATCAGTAGAATATCAGTATTTGTGACATTACAGAGGATCCTTGATTGTCACATCTTTTGCTGCCTGTCCCTCTCTACCCTCTTCGATAGGATACCTATTTGGGGCAGCTAAAATTTTTGTGATAACAAGTCCATAGAACCCATCCATGTGGCAATTCAGCTAAAAATAAAACAAATAAAAGGAAAAATCAGCCCTCCCCCCCCACCAAAACCCTAAGTGTTTGTCAAGAGGGAAAAATCTGCAACCAATACCCATCAGCCACCTATGAAGGCTTTATTTGTGCTCGAAGCCATATCAAATAACATTAAACTCTTTTGAGTAAAAGTTGATGTTCTCCGTTTTATCTTTCCTTTTTTATCCTTCTACTTCAATTTTTAGCATTACCATTACAAGTTCCAGGATGTTTGAGAGTAGTTCCAACCTCATTGGACTTTGTATCAAAAAAGTAGAATTTCATATCCCCTTCAGATTTCAGCAGATTAAACAGTTTTAAGGGCTTAAGGACAAAGGGCATTGCACCATTTTATTGTTGATTTTTTTTAGCAGCATTGAGAGCCCTTCTCTTAAGAGAATGGGACCACCTGGTCCAGGACAACAATGAAGACTCAACCTACTGTTGAGTGACCATTATGTTCAATGGTAGAAAACTGGTCTGAGACCATGATATAGACCCAGCTCTGCCCTGGGTAGACTCAACCCAGTGTTGAGTGACCATTCTATTGAATAGTAGACATCTGGTCCGGGACCACGATGTGAACCAATCTAGTACCGGTAGACTCAACTTAGTTCTGAGTAGCCATTCTCTTGGAGAATGGAGGCACCTGGTCTGTTAACAGGAAGGCACTTTAAGCCCTAGACTGGGTCTAGGCATGTGTGGCACTCTGACCCTTGATCTATGGGATTTGTGTACTTCTCCAAGGATTAGCTACCCTTCGTTAAGTTACCCTGGTACTAGATCTCGGTGTCACACAGAGTGTAAGATAAAAGCATTAGTAACTCTCTTGGTTTATGATGATGTACTTTTGGAATCAAAAAGACCACAGGGGTACTTGGAAAAAGGCTAAAGTCAAAAGTCAAAAATAAATAAGGACTTTTGTACCACAAGAAAAGGACCACAGGTGAAAGTCAAAATTAAATAAGGACTTTTGGTAAAAGTCAAAGATAAATAAAAAGACCTTTTTGGTAAGAAGGTAAAAGTGAAATTAGAAAAGAATAAAATATTATTATTTTATCTTTTCTAATTTTGGTCCACTTACAAGTGAACGAAGACTATAAAAGAAGATCAAGTCTTCTCATTGTGACATACAAGTTTGCTCTCATAGGTGAAGCTGCTATTGTTGAAGGTTCCTTTGAAGACTGTCTTATGTTTTTCCAGCTGGGCACCCATCTCTCTCAGCAAACCCTCAGCTAGGGTTTTCTTGAGCAAATTTATTCTCAGCACCTCTGGCAATTTTTCCTTCTCAACAGCTCCTTCACTTTCTCAGCAGTCCTCATCGGTAGCCATCTCGGCACCTAGGGCAACTCTATGGGCCCCACCACTAAGCTCGAGAGCAGATCTGAGCTTCCACAGAGAGCCCGGAAGCTACCTCAGCAGCTCCGGCTGTTTGCTACAATCACGAGTTGCTAAATAGCAGACTCGGACTATCTGTACAGACCTCGGGCTGCTAAAGAGAAGACTTCGAGAGGTCTTGGGCAGGCTTTAACGCCTTGGCCCAGCCTACGTGGGGTTGCCCAGCCACCTCAGCAGCAGCAGACAGTTGCCCAACAGTCACGGGCTGTTACGGGCAGGGCAGAAGTCAACGGGCAGGAGCAGAGAAGGTTTCGGGCAGGTAAAAATTCAACGGGCGGATAGTGACTGAGTTTTCCAGGCAGCTGATAAAATCTGGGTAGGTAAAAGTTAATTTTGGGCAGCCTGTGTTTTTTTGGGCAATCTGTTTTTTGTTCCTGTGCAGGCCCTAATTTTTCCAAAACATATCTGATAATTTATGTTGACAGTTTTGACTAATTATGGGCAGATCTGGAAATTGAGTACCTAGGGTTTGAAACCCTAATTCTGAATTTTTGCTGAGAATTTTACTGTAACTATGGTTAAAATCCATATCTAGGCTTGAGGAACTTTTTGAAGAATTTCCTAAGTCATCTCATTTACGAGATGAGCTACTAATGCTTTTGGAGTTTTTGTCCTTTGAAGGTTTCCCCAGTGAAAAATCTTGTGTCCATTGTGCTGATGTGATGAATGTGTTTTTACTGCACTTGTTACTTGTTTAAGTTTATCTGCAAATTTTTTAAGTGTTTATCTTAATGCTAAAATTCAACATGGTATCAAAGCTTAGCATGTGAAAACACAGCAAAGGGGCACTGCTATTGTTTTTCCCTAGATCTTGGAATAAGATTTGCAGATCTAACATTGGATTAAGCGATAGAGATGGCTACCATTGCTTTCAAACCGGAAGAGAAACTCTATGGTTCAGCCAACTTCAACTCCTGGAAGGCCAGATTGACAGCCATTCTTGATGAGAATGACTTGGATGACATTGTTCTTAATGTCACAGAAGAGCCAACTACAAATGCTAGTAGGCTTGCTTACAAGAGGAAGCAAGGTAAGGATAGAAGAGTCGTCTATGATTCTATCAGAGAATCAATGATGCCTAACATCTCATCTTTGAAGACTGCTAAAGAATGCTATCATACTTTGGTCAATCTATATGAAAAGAAGGCTCCCAATCAGAAGAGAGCCTTAAAGAAGAGGCTACGAACTTTGAAGTTGAACAAAGATGAAAGCATTGGTTCCTTCTTTACAAAGATTGCACAAGTAAGAGATCAACTCATTGCTATGGGTATTAATGTTGATGATGATGATCTTGTCAAAACAGTGGTTGATGGTCTCCCAAGCTCTTGGGAAACTTTCATGGCATCCGACTGTGGACGAGAGAATCAGCCAACCTTTGAAAGGCTTTGGCATGATTGCATAGAAGAAGAAGGAAGGAACTCTGGCAAGGTAATCAAGGAGGACAACCTTGCACTTGCAGCAAAGACAAAGAAATTCAAGAATCCTTTCCTTCAGCAAAAGAAGGGAAAGAAACCTCAGGGTAAGTTTTCTGACATGTCTAAAATTGAATGTTATAGTTTCCACAAGTTTGGACATTATGCTAGAGACTGCAGGCAGAACAAGAAGAAACCCAAGAGAAGGTTTCAAGCATCTACTACAAAAGCAGAGGAAAACGAAGATGAAGAACCAAAGAAAAAGAAGAAAACCAAGGCTAATAAAACTGATGAGCCTAAAAGAGAGTACTATTTGATTTCTGCTCTAACTGGTTCTTTCTCAGCTTGTTCCACTTCTTGGTTGATGGACAGTGGTGCCTCCAGGCACATGACAGGTAACCGTGGATCTCTCACCAGTTACAGAAAGAAGAAGTTCACCACTCAGGTAGAACTCGGAGATTACTCCACTTACAAGATTGAAGAAGTTGGCTCAACTTCACTTCAACTTGACTCAGGTACGGTTCTCCATATTGATGATATTCTATATGTTCTTGCTTTAAAGAAGAATCTTTTATTTGTTGCTGGTTTAGAAGACAAAGGCTATAGAATCCTCTTCATGGACAAGAAAGTCTATTTATGGGCAAAAGACACAGATCTAGACTCAGCAGTACAGATTCGGGTTCGAGAGGGAGGCCTCTACAAGGCTTCCAAAGAGTCCTCTCATGCTTTGGTACATCACACAATTGATCCTTGTGAACTTTGGCATAGAAGTTTTGGACACCTTCACTACACAGCTCTCCCAGGATTGCAGAAGATGGTTACAGGTATGCCAGAAGTTTCTCCAAAACATGAAGGAATCTGCAAAGGATGTGCTCTAGGTAAGAACACTAAGAAATTTGTTCCCAAAAGCAAGAGTAGATCTAAAGGCATTTTGGATTTGATTCATTCTGACATTTGTGGGCCTATGTCTTCACCCTCTTTGAGTGGGTGTTTATATTATGTCTTGTTTATTGATGACTACTCTCGGAAGTCTTGGATCTACTTCCTTAAGGACAAGAGTGAAACCTTTGACAAGTTCAAAGAGTTCAAGAAACTGATTGAAAATCAGACTAGCAGACACATCTGTATCTTGAGATGAGATAACGGAGATGAGTATGAATCTAATGAGTTTGGTAATTACTGTCAAGATGCAGGAATCAAGAAAGAGCTAACAGTGCCCTACAACCCTCAACAGAATGGGGTTGCAGAAAGGAAGAATGGAACGATCTGTGAGGCTGCTAAAGCCATGATCACTAATCTAGATCTTCCTTTGTCTTTATGGGTTGAAGCTACCGGAACTGCAGTGTACATTCAGAACATAAGCTCTCATGCTATCTTGGGGGAGAAGAATCCAGAAGAAGTCTTCACTAAGAAGAGACCTGCAGTTGATCACATGAGGATATTTGGTACTCCTGTGTATGTTCATGTGCCAAAAGAGAAGAGGGCCAAGCTAGGGCCCTCTAGTAAGAAAGGTATATCTGTCGGGTACAATGATTGCTCGAAGGCTTATCGAGTATACATACCTGGACAAAGGCACATTAAGGTCAGCAGAGATGTGATCTTCCATGAGGAAGTTGTGTTTCGTAAAACACTAGAGCTTTCACCGGAAGATGCAGCTGCTCCACTTGAGTTTCCAGATTCAGAAATTCATAGGGAGGAAGAGGAATTTGATGATCAAATTCCAGATGTTCCTGAGAACATTGAAAGTCCACTAGAAGAACTACTTGAAGTTCCTCCTTCCAAAAGGAGACCTGCTTAGTGCCGAGAGACAGCACAAGAAGCCGAGAAGCATAAAGCTCCTCCGGGGACTTTCAGTGAAAGCATAAGACCACAGAAGTACTCTGGTCTTATGAGTCAGCTTATCAGTTCAAAACCTTCATCATACGAAGAAGCAACAAGTAAACAGGTATGGTTTGATGCTATGATTGAAGAGTATAAGTCAATCATGAAGAATGATGTTTGGGAAGTTGTTCCCATACCTACAGGAAAGTCCGTAGTGACTTCCAGATGGCTTTATAAGATCAAGCATGATGCAGATGGCAGTGTGGAGAAGTATAAAGCCGGATTCATAGTTCGTGGCTTCACTCAGAAAGAAGGCATTGACTATGACGAGACATTTGCTCCTGTTGCCAGGTATACTACTATCAGAACCATCATTTCACTTGTTGCAATATTCAGATGGAAGTTACATCAGACGGATGTAAAGACATCCTTTCTCAATGGTAAGATTGAGGAAGAAATTTATATTGAACAACCTGAAGGCGTTGTTACTCATGGCAAGAAGACCCATGTATGTAAACTGAAGAAAACCTTATATGGACTGAAACAGGATCCAAGAGTCTGGTATGCCAGGATGGATGGATTTCTCCATAGTTTGGGGTTTTCCAAAAGTACACCCGATTCTAACTTGTACTTTAAACTTGTTCATAATCAGGTCTTGATACTTGTTCTATATGTAGATGACTTGTTTCTCACAGGTGATGAACAGTTGATAGACCAGTGTAAGAGGGAGCTTACCTCTGAATTCGAGATGAAAGATCTCGGATTGATGCATTACTTCCTTGGCTTAGAAGTCTGGCAAAAGCCAGGTGAGATCTTCCTGAAACAAGGAAAGTATGCAGTAGATATCTTGCATAAATTTGGGATGCAGAACTGCAAGTCCATGAGCATACCAATCACTACCAACTTGACAAAATTGTGGGACTCAGCCTCTAGTTGATAGAGTGTGGACTCTACTCTATACAGACAGCTCATTGGTTCCCTAATGTATCTCGTGCATACGAGACCAGGTATCTGCTACACAGTGAATGCACTGAGTCAATTCATGTCAGATCCGAAGCACATACACTTGGTAGACGCCAAATATAAACTCAGATATGTGCAAGGTATTGTCACTTATGAGCTCAAGTATACTTCCAGTAGTGGAGTATTGTTATCTGGATATTCAGATTCAGATTGGGTTGGCCGTGTAGTTGACCGGAAAAGTACCTTTGGTTATTGCTTTAGTATGGGATCAGCAATGATCTCTTGTTCCAGCAAGAAGCAGGGTTCTATAGCTCAGAGTACAACTGACGCAGAGTATATTGCTGCAAGGAAGCAGTTTGGCTCAGAAAATTGTTATCTGATATGTTCGAGGGAAAGCTTGACTCTACGATCATCCATTGTGATAATCAGAGTTGCATAAAGCTTTCAAATAACCCAGTGTTTCATGATAGATCGAAACACATTGAAATGAGGTATCATTTCATCAGAGACCTAGTGCAGAGAGGTGCTCTAAATTGCAGTACATTCGTACAGATGAACAGATTGCAGATATCTTGACCAAGCCTCTGACAGCATCAAAGTTCGTGTACTTTCGTGACAAGCATGGTATGGCAGAGAATGCCTCTCTCGCTAAGAGGGAGTGTTGATTTTTCTAAGCATCGAGAGCCCTTCTCTTAGGAGAATGGGACCACCTGGTCTGGGACCACAATGAAGACTCAAACCAGTGTTGAGTGACCATTTTGTTGAATGGTAGATATATGGTCTAGGACCATGATATAGACCCAGCTCTCCCTTGGGTAGACTCAACCCAATGTTGAGTGACCATTCTGTTGAATGGTAGATATCTGGTCCGAGACCACGTAGTCGACCAGTCTAGTACTGGTAGACTCAGCTTAGTTCTGAGTAGCCATTCTCTTGGAGAATGGAGGCACCTGGTCTGTTACCAGGAAGGCACTTTAAGCCCTAGACTGGGTCTAGGCATGTGTGGCACTCTAACCCTTGATCTATGGGCTTTGCGTACTTCTCCAAGGATTAGCTACCCTTGTTTCAGTTACCCTAGTACCAGATCTAGGTGTCACACAATGTGTGAGATAAAAGCATTAGTAACTCTCTTGGTTTATGATGATGTACTTTTGGAATCAAAAAGACCACAGGGGTACTTGGAAAAAGGCTAAAGTCAAAAGTCAAAAATAAATAAGGACTTTTGTACCACAAGATAAGGACCACAGGTGAAAGTCAAAATTAAATAAGGACTTTTGGTAAAAGTCAAAGATAAATAGAAAGACCTTTTTGGTAAGAATGTAAAAGTGAAATTAGAAAAAAAATAAATATTATTATTTTATTTTTTCTAATTTTGGTCCACTTATAGATGAACGAAGACTATAAAAGAAGATCAAGTCTTTTCATTGTGACATACAAGTTTGCTCTCACAGGTGAAGCTGCTATTGTTGAAGGTTCCTTTGAAGACTGTCTTATGTTTTTCCAGCTGGGCACCCATCTCTCTCAGCAGACCCTCAGCTAGGGTTTTCTTCAGCAAATTTATTCTCAGCACCTCTTGCAATTTTTCCTTCTTCTCAGTAGCTCCTTCACTTTCTCAGCAGTCCTCCTCATCGGCAGCCATCTCGGCACCTAGGGAAACTCTGTGGGCCCCACCACTAAGCTCAAGAGCAGATCTGAGCTTCCACAGAGAGCCTGGAAGCTAGCTCAGCAGCTCCGATTGTCTGCTACAGTCACGGGCTGCTAAATAGCAGACCCGGACTGTCTGTACAGACCTCGGGATGCTAAAGAGCAGACCCCAAGAGGTCTTGGGCAGGCTTTAAAGCCTTGGCCTAGCCTACGTGGGATTGCCCAGCCAACTCAGCAGCAGCAGACAGTTGCCCAACAGTCACGGGTTGTCACGGGCAGGGCAGAAGTCAACGGGAAGGAGCAGAGAAGGTTCCGGGCAGACAGTAACTGAGTTTTCTAGGCAGGTAAAAGTTAATTTCGAGCAGCCTGTGTTTTTCTGGGCAGTCTGTTTTTTGTTCCTGTGCAGGCCCTAATTTGTCCAAAACAGATCTGATAATTTATGTTGACAATTTTGACTAATTATGGGCAGATCTGGAAATTGAGTACCTAGGGTTTCAAACCCTTACTCTGATTTTTTGCTGAGAATTTTACTGTAACTGTGGTTAAAATCCAGATATGGGCTTGAGGAACTTTTTGAAAAATTTCCTAAGTCATCTCATTTACGAGATGAGCTACTAATGCTTTTGGGGTTTTTGTCCTTTGAAGGTTTCCCCAGTGAAAAATCTTGTGTCCATTGTGCTGATGTGATGAATGTGTTTTTACTGCACTTGTTACTTGTTTAAGTTTATCTGCAAATTTTTTAAGTGTTTATGCTAATGCTAAAATTCAACATTTATGACTAAATTGTATAATGTATGAGGGTATGGGATTGGCACTTAATCAAGAGCACCAAGCACTCTATGTACTCCAATGTTGGTCGTGTTGATTATTGAACTCATTTGTCAAAACCTTCGTAAAAATGTACCCTTCACTCAAGTCAAAAACCACTGATTAGGCATGTTAAGCTTTCTACCTCGTTTTAACGCTTGATTAGCCAATTTCATCAAAATTGGATAGTGTTGAATTCAGCAACAACAGGGAGGATGGACTTGAATTCACAAGAAGCACTATGCACTAGTCCTGATATCCCTAGAGGATAGAGACAAATGCCAGAGGACACAAAGGGTACCAGTGCTATTGATGATGAGGGTCCCAATATAGAGAATGGTTTTGATGAGATGCAGTTATTTATTGTAGCATGATGGTTTTTGAACTCTAGAGGCCCTTTAGAGCCTAAATGTTTATGTATTTTGTTTCATATAGGCATTGCATGATTGCAATCTGCCATTTTGCTATATTTACTCTTACATGTTATATACATGAGCAAACTTTGCATATTTGGTGTCTAATTCAATGGATTTACATTGATGTGTACATATGTATATATATTATACATTTTTAGTTACACCAGTTCTTCAACCCGGTTTTCCAGATGGTTCCTGTCTGGCCCTCAGCCAATTTTGGTTCTAATAACCTTGTGTGTTACCAATCACAAAACCCTATCTTCATCTACACTCATCCCAGTTCAATGGAATCTAAATTAGGTAAGTTATGCTGTGATTTGGGAAATATATCCCTGTACTCAGTGAAAGAACCCAATATTTGTGACTATATAATCAGCACAAATCTATATTCATTGCAGCAAACAAAATGCAAGATTTCTTATGAGCAAAAAAATATGTAAAAGTTATAGGGAAAATAAATCATATTTCAAGACAAAGACAATTTATTAACTAAATACTATGTAAAAGTATTTGAATGTATTTGTCCAACCTTCTCTACTAGACGATTTGTCACTGCTGCCCATGCCAACTCAGAAGCACTGCCAAAGAAAAGAAGTGTAAAGGAAATGCAAACTATTGTCAAAATCCAAAGCAGTTTATTTTTCAAATTAATGAGAAAGCCAGGGCACACTTGAAAAGCAAAACTGTAAGGAAGCAAAATAACCATTAGGCAAAACAAACAAGTACTTGGTAAAAAAATAAAAAAAGGAGACTGAAACCTTATAGTAGGAATTCCACCTCCAGGTTCCATAATTTTCATATGCCATGGTAGAAGTGGCATTACAACTCTTTTGCGCTTCTTAGGAAGAACTGTCACTAGAGGTCCAACATTTGCCATAGATGAAGAATTTTGTTGGATACACTCATTCTTATTGGAAGAAAATGATGCAAATTTTGAAATCTGTTCAGATTCTTTGAAAGCTACTCCTGTTACACTGCCACTGTTTACTGGCACTAATGTTGCACCTTGAAACAAACATTGGATATTTTTCCTGGGAAAATTTCGCTGAGAAGCTATAGCCGAAGATACTCCCGAGGAAACCATCCTTTGATATGTTGCAGCAACTTGCAAGGACAAAAGCTTATCATTAACAGCAGTCCCCAACTGTGACACTACCGCCTTTGGTAAATGAGGGATAATTCGACTTTTGTCATTTACTCCTAAAGAACTTAACGGTTCATTATTAATGTGGTTATAATCTTGTTTCTGCAATTGAATTGGCATACTCCCAATAAATCCTCGACTCGGAACCTCTTCACCTTTTCCTTCGCTTTCTTGAGGACATGATGACAAAGGAAGGATTTTAGCATCTTCCACTGAAAATGTCTGCCATTGAGCTGGACTACTTGTGTCTATGACTTTGGTTTGGCCTGGACAATTATGAGAATAAACAACTTGCTGGTTGGTTTTTATCTTTAAGCTTAGGCCACTGGTAACAGCTTTGTTAGCTTCATTATTCTGCGTCAGCGTCACTGGCATTGGCTTTCCCTCCTCTTGATTAAAAGGATCAACTACTGAATGGAGACTTGAAGAAATCTTAGGCATCGAACAAGATTCTTGTGCTTGACCCCACACAGCTGTGGAAGGACTGCTTCCAAACTCCAGGGGAGGAAGATTGTTTATTCGCAATGGTAAACCTTTGGATGAGGATGGTGACATTGGGAACCTATTTTCCACAACCTTCTCAGAAATACCCTGTTGAAAACAAGGACCTTGCATTGCCAACTCTTCTGTTGGGGCTAGATGATGAATATTAACTGTACATGGACCATATGATTCAGGGCATCTTGAGGTCATTAAATCCTCTGTTGTGCTTAGTTTCCCAAAAGACATATGACTATCTGACGTCGATGGTAAGGACTGGGCATACTTTTCCATCTGGTAAATTGATGAACGAAATGACTCAAACACAGAAGGAAATGTCATTCCCACTCCCATAGACTTCCTTTGCTGATTTGCTAATTTCTTTATGGTACTTAGTAGTTTTGAGAAGCTTGCCAGATTGGTTATTGCAGACTCTCCAAAATGGGAAGACAATGAACTTGCATGAGACTCTTGCAAACACTGGTCCCCATTAATTTCATTGGTTAAGTGGCGGCTTCCAGGAGTAAATTGGCAATTCAGACCTAGCCCATTTTCTTTAAGTTCATTCACTGGAGAATGAATTTGACATGATGATCTCAAGGATGAAGAAAGGATACTCTGTATCCCTGGTTCTTTTTCTGACTTAACCATCTCATATACCGATGATACATTTGCCACATCTCCTGCCTCATTAGCACAAGAGATATGTGTCTCCACAATATGAGGTAGTGATGTTTGTTGCTGACTGGTACTTACATCATACAACTCACAAACTTGAGCTTCTGAGTTATGCATATCAGAGGCTATGGTATGTGTAGCACCCTGTTTGACTTCTACAACATTCTTTTGAAGATCTGCAGATGAAACTAGATAACAAGAGCTTGATGGCTGCACCAGAGAAGTTATGGGAGAACTATCTGTAGCACCCTGTTTGACTTCCACAACATTCTTTTGAGGATCTGTAGATGAAACTAAACAACAATAGCTTGATGGCTGCACCAGAGAAGTTATAGGAGAACCTTGAATAACAACAACATTTTTGTCAGATTCAGAGTTCTTTAATAATGAATTTTGATGAATAGCTGAAGCTTCACTTGCGAGCTCCTCGGGTTCCCCTGGTATAGAAGTCTCTTTAATATCCAATCCTTGTCTTGCATGTGGAAAACTGTTTGAGTGTAAAGGTCCACCATACTGCAAAAGACATGACTGTTTTGATGGAAATTCTTGGTCAAAGTGCTTAGATGGAGATGATGGGCCTGAGCTAAGTCCTTGAGATGAAATTGTGCCTGAAAATTGGGTTTGAAAGAACTGAGATGGTGAAACAACAGATGGACAAGATCTCTAATGATCAGCTGAATCATCCTGCTCAGTGCATCCAATGCCATTCAAAGCACTGGATTCATTTGATGGAACAACAATGCTCAAATTCGCACTTCTACTGCTGCATGGAAAATATGAGCACAACAGTATTCTTATTGAGTAAAATGATATACATATTACAGATTAACTAAAGGAATTTAACCCACACTGGGAAAACTGGAAAGTTAAGCATGGAAGCTCTAGGAAAGCACCAAGAACAGAACAGAACAGACCTTAATGAAGATACAGTACTCATTAAGCTGGAGATGTTAGAATAATTGTTCAGTGCAGGCAAGTTGGCAGAAGTATGTCCAGACAAAATTTCATTGACACATCCTATTTCGAGCATCTCTTTTAATTCATCTTGCAACTTTATTATAGGAATCCAAATATCCTGCAAAGAAAAAACAGTATCCTTGTACAGCTGAAGTTAAAATGCATAAAAATATAGCAAAATGAATCTCAATATGGTATATCCTATATTAAATTTTTATTAGTTGCGACAGATAATATCCTATATCATCAACACATACTAACTGCCATGAAGAGAACATTATGCCTCATTCAGAATTTCAGAAATTATGTGGATTACTTATTACTTTCCAATGAGATATACCTAGTAACAATCCCCAATCAAGTTAGACTACCGAAGTATGACTTCTAACTTCTCTTATAAGGTTCCTGGATAGGCTCAATTAAAATGTTCCATTTAAAATCTTGTAAGGTTTTCTTGTAAAGTTGAATTTATCTGCTTCTGCAGACAGCACATTTTTAACCTGACTTCTAGTGAATCCTCCATGATGAGCGTAGTTGGTTGGGTCCCATTTCATGCCCACCTACTTAGATCCACTAATCCCTTCCTCCATGGGTAGGGTGGTATGGAACAGCACAAGAGCAACAGAGTTCCCTTGAAGGAGTAGGGCAGACAGAAAACAGAGCTCGCTTAGCAAAATTAAAGAAAAAGCAAAGCATTTACCAACTTTAATTGGAATGGTTTTGAAGCATCAACTGTAACAGAGAAAACAAGACTTGCAATTGTTCACACAACTCTGAGGACAACCATTATAAACATGTGTACTTTGTACATTCACAGACATATTCCACTGTCATGTGGAGGAGAACTACCAGGATTGATCCAAGAGCCATTATCACTTCATTCCATAGTTACATATATCGCCGATATCGCGATATATCGCGAGTCGAAAGGGTCGGCGATATATCGCCACGAAAAAATCGCGATATTTTCCGATACATTAAAAAATCTCGACACATTAAAATATCGCGATATTTTCAGTATATATCGCAAGTCGATGGAATATATCGGCCTGTTGAAAAAAAATGCAATTTTTTGCCATAAAGAGGCCGCGGACAGGTTTTTGGGGTTCATTTGCACTTTGCAGCGTTGAGGAAGCGGTCCACTCCTGTTTTGGGTGATTTTCTAAAAGAGAGCAAGGGGGAAAACAATCTTTCCATTGCCATTGAAGATTGTTGTGAAGTGGGGTTCCATCTACTAAATAGACTACAAGAGAGCAAGGGGAAAAATAATCTTTCCATTGCCATTGAAGATTGTTGTGAAGTGGGGTTCCATCTACTAAATCTATTCAGGTATGTATTATTTCATTATTTTTCTTTTTGCTTGAGATTTGTTGGTTAATGTAGATTTAGTGTAGGGTTTAGGTTTAGATTTAGTGTAGGGTGTAGATTTGCCATTACAATCATAGGATTTTATCCTTTTAGATAGGCCACCCTCCATTTCTTTGAATGTTTTCATAATTTCATTGTTTTCAAAATTTTGAAGAAGAACATTTTAAAATTTATTAATTTTTGTTTTTTGTTGTGGCATATGTTTCATCTCCATTGACATTATCCACTTCAACTTTCAACTTTCAACTTTCAACTAAATAGTGACACAATGCCAAAGCCATTGGATCCAATGTGGGAGTATGGGCAGCCAATTGACCCTATTAAGGTTGAATTGCAAACTATGTGGGAAGGATATTTGTGGTGGAATTAGCCGCTTGAAATACCACCTTGCCAAAGTTGTTGGGCATGAAGTGGATGTTTGTCCTGCTGTTACCTCAGAAGTGATGCGTATTGCAAACCAATCCCTTCTTGACATGGCTAAGAAGAGGGACAAGAAGGAGGAATTCAGAAATGAACTTGCATCTAGAACACAGTCATGAACCATGGGAGCCACAAGTGACATGAATTCCTTCTTCTCATCTACACGACCCCCACATCCCACTATGCCTTCTTCAACCTCACCTTACGTGGCATCGAGGCAATCTTCTATTCAAACCATGCTCAAAAAAAGGGAGAAGGAAGAGGCGGATAGAGTTGTGACAAAATGTTTTCTATGGGGTGATGTGCCTTTCAACATCGCCAAAAACAACCCCTACTATCATGCCATGTTTCAAGCTGCTAGCATTGTTGGTCCAAATTATATGGGACCTTCCTATAATGATTTGAGAGGGAGACTCCTTGATGAGGAGAAGGTTGATTGCACCTGGAGATTAGATGAGCTCAGACAGTCATGGGAGACGACCGGTTGAAGTGTTATATCAGATGGATGGACTGATGGGAAGGGCAGATCCATTATCAATTTCTTGGTCAATTGTCCCAGGGGGACAATTTTTATCAAATCTGTCGATGCATCTCCCTATGTTAAAGATGCACACTTATTATGTGATTTGTTGGATAAGTTTATCCAAGAGATAGGTCCACAATATGTTGTCCAAGTCATTACGAACAACGCTGCCAATTATGTTGCTGCTGGGAGGATGCTTATGGAGAGGTATGCAAGCTTGTATTGGACTCCTTGTGCCGTCCATTGCATTGATTTGATGCTAGAGGACATGGGAAAACTTCCTTGGATCAAGGAAGTCATTGATTCAGCTCGAAGTGTGACAAAATATATATACAATCATACATTTGTTCTTTCACTCATAAGACACTTCACGGGGAACAAGGAGTTGATGTGGCCTACAATCACACGATTCGCCACTTCCTTCATTTCTCTTCAGTCTATGCATAAGGTTATGATGGAGTTGCAGCGGATATTTCTTTCTGATGAGTGGGCTTCTTGTGTCTATAGCACCAAACAAGATGAGCAAGCCATTGCTCGAATGGTGCAATTTGATTTGACTTTTTGGGCAGGATTGGAAGAGGAATGTGCCATAAGTGAACCTTTGGTAAAGGTTCTTCGTTTGGTTGATGGTGAAAAGCCCGAAATGGGCTACTTGTATGAGGCCATGGATAGGGCCAAGGAAGCTATCCATCACTACTATGAGGACAAGGGGGAGGTGGGACTCACAAAACGAGCTGAACTATGGAGTGTGATTGATGAACGATGGAATAATACTCTCCATCGTCCCATTCATGCAACAGGGCTCTACCTCAACCTTGCTTTCTCTTATGCATGTGGCTTTCAGTTTGATGCTGAGGTCATGAATGGCTTTCTCCAGTGTGTTCAGAGGATGGTGTTAACTCCCTCTGAGCACGCAGATATTTCTAGACAGCTGGAGATCTATAGGGTGTCAGGTGGCACTTTTGGCTATGACATGGCTGTCCAGGATAGAACCACAAGGATGCCAGGTACAATTTGTTTAAAACTTTCAAATTTTAATCTCTTAGATTCTTAATTAATTACCCTTTCATTTCTTTTTTTTTTTGCTTGGTAGAAATTTAATACATTGTAATTTGTAATTTGTCTTACCTTCCTTGTTTTCTTTGTAAATGTGTGGTGGACTAACTATGGTCGCAAAGTCCCAGAGTTGCAAAAACTTGCCATTAGAGTGCTAAGTCAAAGTTGCAGCTCAACAGGGTGTGAGCGCAATTGGAGTGTCTTTGAGAAGATACACTCCAAGAAGCACAGAAGGTTAGAATTTAGAAATGTTAAAGTTTAAATTTAAACATATAATCTTTGCTTCTTTATAATTTTATTAATTTTAAATATAATTTATTGCAATTTTGAATTTGAATTTATCATCATTTATCACCCCCTAACTATGGATCTCATACTAATGCAGGTTACTTTCTCAGCGCCTTAATGACATGGTTTATGTCTACTACAATCTAAGGTTGCAAGTGAAACAATATGAGAAAGTACCCAATTCAGATGCCATTTCATTGGATGACATTGACACTACCAGCAAATGGAGGGTGGAGACGGAGGATCCTGTGATGGACGAGGCACCTGAATGGTTGGAGGAAGAGGAGGATGATGATGCTGATCTGTCGGAGGAGGAGGGGGAAGAGGAGGATGTTGATGTTATGTTACCAACTTTTTTGTACCATAGTTGGATTAGCTAAGGAACCACCATTTGACAAACATGATAAATGTTTGTGTTCCAATGTATCAGATGATCCACCTTTGTGCCTAGCCAGTTTTGGCTAATTAGTTTTTGTTTTCAATAATTATGACCATGGGCCCGCGGGGTTTGTAATAAAATGTGCTAGTAGGGTTATTTGAGTGGTTCGGTCTCCTAAGACGTAGAATTTCAACTAAGGTATTCCAGGGAGTTTTTTGCCCTTGTCAATTATGCTTTGCCTATAGCCGAGTATAATCGTCGAGGTTTTCTCCTGCTTCTTCCATAGCTGGAATGTTTGATTTTAAATTCTGGGCCTTGGGGGGTTATTAGAGCCCAACTGAGTATGTACTATGTATAAACCTACTAGACATTATTAAAATAGGCTATGGTCATATCCTAAGTCACTAGGACCCTTAGAAAAAATTCCGAAAAGATTTTACAGGACGCGTCAAATTTTGGTTTTATAATTTTTTAATTTTTTAATTTTTCCTAAGTTTTTGATTAAATTTTTCCATAATTTAAATGGAAAATTTAATTTCGTAATAGGTCAGTCATCCGGGACCTAAATTTAGTGATTGAAGGCTCTAACCTTAAACAAAATCATTCATGATTAGCCGGCCAGCTATCCCCAAGTTTCAGATGTTCATTCAGCCTCATAATTAATAATTGCTCAAAAAAGTCATTTACGGAGAAATTATTAATTAAAATATTAAAAAATGAATATTTTGGAGAAAATTAAAAACTCTCCAAAATTAACCAAATTGAATAAAATAAAAGGCTAAATGACATGGCACGAAGCATTTATGATGATTCCAATCAATATCGGTCAGTTTCAAATCAAGTATCGAAGTGTAGCAGTTAAACTATCAGTCAAATTCGTTTTTGGTTGAAGTGTGGGTTATCTATTGGTTGGATGATCATTACGAGGGAGGATGAGCCACCTCACCCCCCCTCATTACTCCAGCACTCAGTTGCAGCTCAGTTCAACTCCAAATCATCATGCCGAGCTCATTCAATTACTTCGGTGTTACTCTTAGTCCGGATTTAGGAATTTGAGCCCTATTTTCTTTCCTTTTTGTATATATAGAGGTGCTTTGCTCTCTCTTATTGATGGAGAATTTGTGCAAGTACACTCTGAAGAAATTTGTAATATTGTTTGAATTTGAATAAACTAGAGGACTTTGGAGGTCCATGTGGGAGTTATTTGTGTGCCATGCTTCATCTTGTTCAAGGTGATACCATTCTTAGCTCATTTCTTTTGATTCTTAAGTATATGATCTTGTGATTAGAAGGCTAACAATCTAGCACAATATTATTTGATCTATGCTTTTCTCTTAAGTTTTGTGGCTTTTAGGTATTCTCCCAAATACAAGAGCTTTTGTTTGGTTTATGCATTCATTCTACAGGTGCCTAAAGGAGGCTTCTACTTTGAGAAATCGAGAAACGAAGGGCTTGCTTGCCTCATCCATCAAACTACAAACTTCAAAACATCTTTTGGTTACATTGGTTACTACAAAACGGATCTACATTTTCACAGGTTTTATCCTATCGATTTGCTTTCCAAGTAGTGCAAGTATTCTCAATTTATTCACATTTCTAGATCTTGCATTATGATTGGCTAAGTAGATCAAAGATTCATACTTTGATCTACTTGTTGGGTTTAGATCTATTATTTTTCAAATCTTTAACCTTTACTAGATCTAAGATCCTAGTCCCATTTCAAATTTGTAAATCCATCTTTCTTTTTGCCAAGCTTTTGTCTTGAGAAGTACTTTGGAATTTGTTATCAATTGCCGCATTGTTTAGTGTGCCACTTCTCTTTCCCCACTATCTCTTGCATATTTTCAACTAGCTGGAAATTTCAAGACTAGTGCTTAAAAGTCAATATTTTTACTCCCTTTTTGCCTTGGAAAAAGTGCACGAGTTTTCTCGAAAAACGTGCAAATTTTCCACTTTAGGCTTGCTGGTTTTTGTGTTTTTTCATTATTTTTCAATTCTGGAAATTCTTTTAAAAACCAGAAAAATTTCCAAAAAATTATTTTTTCAAGTTTTGTACTTTTTCTCGAAAAACATGCAAATTTAAGCTTGTTGATTTTTACTGATTTTTTGACATTTTTCTGCTATTTTTCAATTCTGGAAATTAGCCTAAAAATTAGAAAAAATTTCAAAAAATATATATATATTTTTTTAATTTTTTCATCATTTTCTCGAAAATCGAGCAAATTTAAGCTTGTTGTTTTTTGACATTTTTCTACTATTTTCCAATTCTGGAAATTAGCCTAAGAATTAGAAAAAATCTTTAAGTTTTATTTCTCAAAACAATTCAAGTCATTTCATTGAAAAACGTGCATTTTGAGTCATAAAATGCAAGCTTTTCTTCTCATTTCCAAGGTCTGATTTTTTGTCTTGTTTTACTGTTTTGGGCTTTTATTTATCTCATTAGACACTTATCATCTCATTCACTTTCATCTTTCCGAGTCATAAGTTAAAATTTGGTTTCCTAACACTCTTACTAGTTGTTGTTTAGAGCTCTTACTTACAGGTGAACAAAGAGCAAAATCAAGCAAAGCTAGATCCAAAAGATTTAGAGCTAAAACGAAAAACCATACCAAGAAGAGGATCCAATCTCAATAAATCATTCTCCTTTGTACAAGTCATAATAAGGCTTCAAGTTCTCTTGATTAGTCACTTCCTTCATTTTCAAAGTGCTAAATTCCCTCATCTTGTAAAGTATTAATGAAATAAGGCTAAGTGGGATAAGGCCTCCCATTCTTGTGTTTCTTCCCCATTTTGGGAGGTTTGTGGTGTTAGTCTTTTTCTGTGCTCTTAGATTAAATTTACTTTACTTAGAGTAATTTCATTTTCTTGCTTAGAACACTAAATTACTAGCTTAGCTTGTTTTATTTCATTGTTAAGTTGTTTACTTTATCTCTTAAAAATTTTCATCTTTCAAAAGTATTTCAACTGCTTAACAATTAGAAATCTCTTGAATCTCACTTTGTGGATCAAGAGTGCTCTCTATCGAAGAGTTGTTTTTTATTTCGGTTTTCTACTTACGCCCATGCTCTCCCGATTAAGGCCTTAAAACTTGAAAGAGATTCTTGGGTAGATTAGTTGTTTTCTTTATTTGCAAGTGGTTTATCATCTTACTATGTCATCGCTTCATTATTTTACAATTTGTTGAGCTATCATGTGGTTTCAATTTACAAGCTGATTGTCTTATAAAAAGAACTAAAGTCTCTTGAACTTGCAGTAACCCAAGTCAAGAGCACTCTCTGTCGGAGAGCATTCCCACTGCATTATCCTTGCATCAAGCATATAGATTAATTAAAGTCTCTTGAACTTCTGTCATAAGACAAAGTCAATAGCACTCTCTGTCGGAGAGCATTCCCACTGCATTATCCTTGCATCAAGCATATAGATTAATTAAAGTCTCTTGAACTTCTGTCATAAGACAAAGTCAATAGCACTCTCTGTCGGAGAGTTGAACTATGAGCTCATAATAATAAAATCTTTTCAACTCACATTCCCCCTTAATTAATTTACTTCGTTGACATCCTTCACCTAGTATGCTCTACCGACTTCATAGTTGGGCTCGTACTCAGAACGGTGAACGGACTTGCTAATATCACAATAACAACACAACTAAAATTTTACCCCTTAACCAACGCACCGGCGTTGTAGAAAGTTTCAAGTCTATTCTTGGTAAAGGCGTCGAAACTCCCCGTTGTCTAAGCTTCCCGGCTAGCTGGTCAATCCTCCTAGATACCAGCCCGAGATACAGGACGGGCCAACATGTCTTTAACGGAATGACTCTGAACACTTTCCTGGTTGGTCTCTGATACCTTCTTTGTTTCAAAGCCATAATAAGCAAGACCACTAAAACATTTAAAACGTACCAAGAGCACTCGCATAACATTCACTAGCTTTATTTCAGGACTTGTTATTTCTTTAAGCATTGTAGAGCTTCGACTCCATAAGGCATTGGTCTATTATTTTATGCATGATTATTAAATCTGGATCATTTGTCCTTGGCTCATAAAAATCTTTGTCTGTGAATGCATCTTTATTTTACAAGTTCTTGATATATTGCTCATCTGTTAATCCAGTACAGCAACATGGATTGCTTTTGTCTTATGTTCGAAATTCATAATTATAATCATCTTTCATCATAATAACTCCTAAACAACACCCATCCGCATCATAACATCAAAAACACTTAAACAAATTGAGCCATAGAAAACTCTTTGTTCGGGACGACCCCCCTTGGCTTTGTTACGAGTTAGCCTAAACGGAGGAGCCAGGAGTAGGTGACAGTACCTGGCTCTGTGCTTGCCCCCAAGGCCACACCTCTCCCACTTTCTCAAGTGAGGAGACAGCTTTCATTAGATTTCTAATGTTGGTGTGCATTCGGCGGACAACATGTTCCACTTCGAGAGGATGACTATGAGGACATTGAGGAGGAGGTTGATATTCATGTGCAGGGACGACCAATTCCAATGCCACCACCTCCACAGAGTCATACAATTGAGACTGGGAGGAGACAGCTCACATTCGCCTCCCCCTCATCCACAATATCTACTCAAGCAATTGGAGGTTCTAGTTCCACCCCACGCTCATCTGGACCACCTCCACGACGACCTATTGCTTCTAGAAGAAGAGTGGTGCCCTAGACCCGTAAAAGGGGTAGACTGATTAGAGGATCATCCTCAGGGAGTCGATGACTTGATTCCTATCATTTATCATTGTACTATCATACTATGTTGGTGTCCTATGTCTAGACTCTATATACTATCTACATGCCTCATGAGTCATGATGATTCATCTCTTGAGAGACATTTATTTTGATCATTTGATGTGATTTTCTATCATTCCATCAAGAACACATTTCAGTATTTTCAGTTTATACTATATAGTT
>LPNX010934933.1:0-117133 GCA_001517045.1 Pseudotsuga menziesii | reverse complement strand
AGTTCATTCAAATTAGAAGTAAGTAGTAGTTACCATAAAAAAAAATGCAGAGGCACCCAAATACTAGGAACTCTTAGGAGCAATGTGAGATTACAGTGAGATTTGTGTAATGTGGACCTAAAGGAGTGAGCAAATTTAAAAAAGAATGAATTTCATGACACTATTAGAGGATTAAGAGGATAAAATAGTTTAAGCTATGAAATTAATCAATTATGTATTTTTTAACTTTATTTTTTTTAATATATTTAAAAAAAATTAATATATATTATTGTCGCTCTCAACCCGACGTTTCCTGCAAATTTGGGCGAAGCTTCTAGCCGTATCGGATACTCGTGTCTGCGTACCCGACGTACCCGCGTTCCAGAAACTTGTGCAACATAGAGTAAAACCAACACATAGTTTTGCTTTCCAACTTCAACCCAACCTGCACCCCCCCTCATTCCACGTAGCCCTACAAACAAAAACAATATTATTAAAATAAATATTATTATAATAATATTAATATTATTATATAATATTTTAAAACTTATTAATCCACCTTTTAATAAAATATTTAAATATAATATTTTATATTTATTATTTTATTTCAACACATAATATTTTATAAATATAATTATAATATTTATTATTAATTCATCAATTATTTCAAAGACATTCGTTGTCTTTTATTCCTCCATAAGTCAAAATAAACTTCCAAGTACACACATTCGCATAAAAGGACCCAAGCTATGACGGAATTAAAAGACAAACTTGAGAAATTGGAGAAGGACATCAAGGGCCTCGTTGCCAACCAAGAAAAATTCAGAGAAGAAACAAAAAAAATAACAAGGCACTCAAGAAAGAAATCAAAGAAGATGTTGTTCTAGTTCTAGGAAGAAAACTTGATGACAAAGTAGACATCATGCACAAGAAACAAAAAGAGTTAGATGACAAGATATGTGCGATAACACAGAACATAAGCACCATGGCACAGAACTTGAGCATCATGACACAGAACCAGAATACCATAATGGAAATGTTACAAAAACTAAGGTCTAATACAAACCATATCAGTAACTCAGATATGTTGGACCACTATGTCAACAAAAATGAAAGTAACAAAATTGATCAAGACAATAAACAAGACAAGGAGACTAAATATCGTAGGGATGACCAAAATACCAATAATATATTTGATAAAGATGAGCTCGACCAAGATCATAATGAGAGTCAAGCCAGTATCGTTAACAATAAGGACGATCCATACAATGACAAAAGATGGATCCTACAATATGCAAAGGAATCCAAGTCAAAGGAATTAGATATCGTAGATTCATCTTCTACCTTAACTCTTCTACCACCCTAGAGAAACCTAAATGTAACACTATCAGGTGACTTCAAGTGTGAGAGGCTTCACGAAACGCCACTTCTTGAGATAACTCATAAGGATAATAAAATGAAAACATTACATGATGATAGCCTAAGTATCGTAGGACAAGTGACTTCTAAAACAAGGCTTGATATGGTCAGTCACAAAAATATTCCTCATATTCATGTACAAGGAAAATGGGATAACAATAATAAACATAATGGAGTACAAATTCAAGTTACAAATGAAAGGAAGATGACAAACTATTGCGTAAAGACCAAACACATACCTAATACCAGTTCTAAAAAAAGACATAAAGGAAGGAATGACATTGTTTCAACACAAAACGAGAATGAAAAGACGACAACAATAATCTAAGCTTTGAGGACAAAGCTTTCCTAAGGGGGAGGCAATGTTACAACAATAAAATAGTAATAAATAGGTAATTATTTCTAATAGTAATTAATAATATTAAAATATAGTTTATGAAGAGAAGTGTTTCTTCAATATGTGATGGCCAAGCCATATTTAAGGCAACCATATCCATTGTAATTTCTCATCCATTCAATTATTATACATTTATACATTTAATTATTTGAAGATGGAACATCTTCCTCCCTAGACCTGGATATAGGCTGACTTAATCCGGATACGGATTATCCATTACACCGGATATAGTGTAACAAAAAACCTCTCCGATAGAGAGTGCTCTTGATCCACTTTTCAATGAGGTTCAAGAGACTTTAGGTTCTTTTTTAACAATTTATATGAAATAAGTTGAAAAAACCTTTTTTAAAAGATGAAACTAGCCTTTCCTATTCTACTCTAACAGTTTATTTTGCAGGTATAAAGCAAATAAATGGACAAATACAGGATTCCCCCAAATGGGGGAAGAGAGGTGTGGAAGCCGTAATCCCACTTGCCCTTTATATTACCTTATTTACAATATCTTTTTTTTAGGAATACTTTTTGTCCTTTGGAAACTAGGATCAAATAGTTTACAATTATTTTTTAGAAGAGTGGGTAAAGAAGAAATGGGAGAGAAGGAGAGCGGGTTGGAAGGAACCTTTTTTTATGGTTCAAATCTTTGCACGAACCTCCAAATCTCCTCTTTCCTGAAAGATGAATATAAAAACCAGCAAACAGAAAACTCAAGAAAAAGTTTGTATGTTAGCTAAAAAGTGCATAAAAATGTAAGATGTAGTACTTGCAAATGATAAGAAGAATATACTACTTTAAGTACTAAAGCTAAAAAAGGCTAGATCTAAGCTTTTGATCAAATAAACTTGGAAAATTTCTTAGATCTATATAACAAGAGATAAAATGATAAGATTTAAATCTTAGATCTACTTGTTATGAAGCAAAAAAGTAACTGGAAATAAATAGCTTTGAAGTTTTGAGGATGAAGAAGGAAGGTCTCAAGCCCATGCTTGAACAAATTTGAGAAAGGAGAGAGCATGTGGAACAAGAAACATTAGATTCATAAAAATATAGTGAAGAAAGATAAGATGCAACCGAGCTTCGATCTTTACTTCACGTCGGGTGATCTGCAAAGCTACAAAAACCTTTAAGCAAATGATTAGATCTAGTATGGTAAATTAAACAAGAACAAAAGCGCACAAAAATAACTGACTACAAAATACAACTATTAGATCTTATATAACTACACATAAGCAAGCAAATTGAACCTTCAAATGCCTACTCTATGGATTAGAATAAAATCTTCTAAGCTAGATAACAAAACTTGCATAAACAATAATGAAGCTACACAGATATCACCTCGATTATAAGCCAAACATTCACCATGAAAATTCTTGCACCAGTAAATTGTCCTCCAAAGACTCACTTTATTCATAAGAAAGATAAACAGTTACAATCATACGGGCAGAGGTCCCTTGCTTCCTCTTTAAATGGAGAAGAAGGCTTCTTATTTATATAAAATAGAAGAGAGCCAATAAACCCTAGTGAATTGCATGAAGGAGGGGCCAAGAGGGGGCAACCACCAATCAACTGAAGCTCACTACTTTGATCTGAGGATGAACTAGATCATGGTAGATGTGATTGAGGTGAGGTGGCCTCCACCTAGGCAAGGCGCCCACCCTATCATATTGGTTTCATCACCAAACAATAAAAACATGCCCAAAAGGAGAAATCGCCCAAGCTAGGTAAGGAAGGCGCAAATCCCAAGGCTCGGTCATCTGCAGTGCTCTGATCTTGACTCAGATCAGGTGGGTGGGTGGTGATTGGAATCTTCCCAGATGCTCTTTGCCATGTCATCTAACTCTTTACATTATTCCATTTGGATTATTTTGGAGAGTTTTTTATTTATCTCCGTTTTATATTTCTCTAATTATTTTAATTAAAGATTCCTCATTTATTAATTTTGAGAAAATATTTAATTAAGTGCAAAATAATCATCAAAAACTTAGAATAAGTGGGTCTAGGGGTTAAATGGGTGACTTGGCTTAGAAAATGAGCCCCCTTTGTCAAAATCCACCCCCAAACCACTTAATTATTACATTTTGAAAATTTTCAATTAAACCATAGGAAAAATGGCTTAATTAATTGAAAATTTTAGTTATTAAAAAAATAAAAATAAGAATTCGAGGACGTCCACTAAAAAAAATTTCGGACAATGTTTTAACACACCTAGGGACCTAGAAAATGACCATAGAACATACCAATAGTGTCTAGTAGGTTCATATTTTACAGTTGGACTCTAATAACCCCCCAAGGCCTAACTGCCAAATTCGGGCATTCCAGCTTTGGAGGTTGCAGGAGAAAAACTCATCAATTATTACTTGGCTAAAGACAAAGCATAATCGATAAAGGAAAAAACTCTTTGGAATGCCTTACTTGATTGTTAAGTCTTAGGGAACCGAGCCACTCAAGACCCCCCTACTAGCACACTTTATTACAAACCCCATGGGGTATGGTCATTTGGACAAAAGAAATAAAAGGCTAGCCAAAACAGGCTAAGTCTGAAACAAACTGAACCTCTAATCTCTGGAAATGAACATGCATCATGTTCAATAATCGGCGGCTCAATAGAACTTCAACTATTGTACAAAATAGTTGGTAACATGCCCTTTTAACGATTATATATATGGGCCTTGTATATTTGTAAATCATCATTCACATTTTCGCTCATTTATATTTACTCCATTATAGATTTTACTTATTTGACCTATTATTTTGGATAGTTGGCGTATGAACTAAGTTAGCTCACATCATTGTGTATGACCCTGTAAAATTAATTTTGCACTTGTTGCAATTCTACAAGCAACTACCATCACCTTTATTTTCATCTTTTGGCTCAATCTTGGTCACATACTTCCATAGGGAAGAGTCAACAGGGTATGTTGGTAATGGTTGTTGCTGCACATTTTGATTTTGTTGAGGATCATTGTTTCCAGTTCCTCTCCATCCCCTAGACTAAACTGGTTGACATGAGGTCATTGCTAGTTTGGTGTTTAGTGTTATATAGAGTTGTCACTGCACATTGGCCATTGCACAGTCCCACTGTTACAAACTGATAAATTTATGATATATAAATTTTTTGCTTGCAAGTTTTTTAGCATAAACAGGGTCATTGAAATTTTTTTTAAGCACACAGCAAAAAAAAAATGTTGTGTGCATACACAGCAAAAAAAATTGTTGCATGCACTTGTTAGCATACACAGCAAAAAAATTTGGTGCATGCACTTGTTAGCATACACAGTAGTAACTAAAAAAGAAAATTAAAAACGAAAAGCACAACAAAAGCATAACACAGACTTCGTCGTTCAAGGCTTCAAGTTCAAACAGTCAAGAGTCCAAGACTCAAACTTCAAAGACTTCAGCGTGTAACAACTTACACATGAGTCTGTGACCCGTCGCTCCTACTGCTAGATGTTCGAGGCACGTGCTCAACGTTGGAGTAGGGAGTCCTGTTAGCCAAATGAAAATGCCAAGGCCCAACTTGCTCAATGCCAAATGCTCTACCTCTAAGTCGGCCAAATCTCAGTCGCAACTCGTGCTCTCAGTCTCTCAATGTCTGTCACCAAATGCCAAATGAAGGATTGAAGGAGCAACAAGGGCATCATCCATGGTTTAGGAGGCTTAGTGGGGCCCGAGTAAGCTTCCTGCATTCTCTTTAATCCTTTGTTGTGTGTGCTTGTTAGCATACACGGCAAAAAAAAATTGTTGCATGCATTTGTTAGCATACATAGCAGTAACTAAAAAAGAAAATAAAAAATGAAAAGCGTAGCAAAAGCATAACATACAGACTTCAGAATTCATAGTTCAAGGTTTCAAGTTCAAACAGTCAAGAGTCCAAAACTCAAACTTCAAAGACTTGAGCGTGTAACTAATTACCCATGAGTCTGTGACCTGTCGCTCCTAGTGCTCTACGTTGGAGGCTCGTGCTCGACGCTAGAGTAGGGAGTCATGTCAACCAAATGAAAATGCCAAGGCCCAGCTCGCTCAATGCCAAATGCTCTGCCTCTAAATCGGCCAAATCTCAGTCGCAACTCGTGCTTTCAGTCGCTCAATCTCAGTCACCAAATGCCAAATGAAGAAATGAAGGGGCAGCAAGGGCAGCATCCATGGTTTAGGAGGCTTAGTGAGGCCCTAGGTAAGCTTCCTGCATTCTCTTTAATCCTTTGTTTGTGTATTTTTAATAGGCTTAGGGAATCGGTTCCCATTGGAGGAACCATATCTTGAAAGACAGGATACAGTTCCTCCGATGGGAACAGATTCCAATGTACGTGAATACCGAATCACCAAGTGGAAACCGTATCCTATGTCACTAGAATCGAATCCAAATGCAAATCTGTATCCCCCAAAAAAATTGACTGAATCTTGCAGTATAGGATTCAAATCCCCAATTCGATATTTCCCTAATGATTTGGATACTGATTCGGACCCTAGGTGGCCAAGATCTGGTAACGTTGCTAGCAATGATGGGTGACATCACCCAATCGTCACTTCCTCCACGTTGTTGGCAGTTGGTCCACTAGCAACTCCTCTACTTGCATCTCACACTCCTACCAGAGGCTGCACTCTTTACCCGTTCTGCCCAACGTCTGTGCTTGTCGTCATTCTCTGGGGACGCTACAACTCGATCACCCAACTATCCACTCAGTCGGTAGCACCACGTCGCCCTTCTCCATCTAGCCCAATATCTGTCGTGTGACCAACACTCGATCCTCGACCCATGTTGTTGACTACTCCTCATGCTGGCATTGTTGCTCTACTGGCCCGTCCACGCTGGCATTGTTGCTCTACTGGCCCATCCACGCTGGCATTGTCGGCATTTCGTGCGCCACTACTGCCAGCCCACACAATTTTCCCTAGCGACTTCTCTTCCTTCTCCAGCCTAGCTCCAAACCAATCAGCCTTCAGCTCGAGCTTTTTCATCCGCATACCATACTGCCTCACACTCCACTCAGACGGATCCATTGCTAGCACTTTGTTAGACCTCATGGCTCCCTTTGTTGTCCGCCATTACTCCTCACGCTGGCATTGTCGGCATTTCATGCGCCACTACTACCAAACCACACAATTTTCCCTAGCGACTTCTCTGCCGTCTCTAGCCTAGCTCTAGACTAATAAACCTTCATCTCGAGCTTTTGCGTCTGCATACCATGCTGATTCACATTCCACTCAAACGAATCCACTGCTAGCACTCTGTTAGAACTCATGGCTCCCTCTATTGTCCGCTGAATACACACCGCCAGCAAAAATATTTTGGACTGTTGTTTCCCAAGTGGGAAAGGTGTGTCCTTGGGGGTAAGCAAAGAGCCAGGTGATGTCACCTAATCCCAGCTCTTCCGTTTAGGCTAACTCCTAACAAAGCCAAGGGGGTAGTCCCTAAAAAAGAGTTGTCTAAGGCTCTTGTTGTTGAAGGTGTTCTTAGATGAATGGTGTGAAATAGTGTTGTTTAGGAGTTTTGATATACACAATAACCAATTAAGCAATCCACGTTGCTATTTGCAAAACACAATATAAGCAGTATAAGAAGACAAAGATTAAAGCATCCACACATGAATAACTTTGAAATAAACGAACAAATGGTCCAAGCAAGAAAATGCAAGAATTAAAAGACCAGTTCCTTAAATGGAGTCAAAGTGTTGGGGATGCTGAAATACAAGTCTTTGATGTTTGTGAGATCGTTTTGCAAATGCTCTTCGCCGATTTTATTGTGTATTTTAAGATGATCTTTGTAATTAAGGCTAAGGGAATTTCCAACCGATACGCAAGGTACTGAAAATCTAACTAGAAGAATATTCTAAGTGGCCTCGTTCGAAGACATGTTGGATCGTCCAGTTTGCACCGAGGCGTTTGATAACTTTCCAACCACTGCAAACGAGGAAAGCTACCCAGCGCCCACAATAAAGATTTGCCCACTTAGAGATATTACCATGTTCAACGTCGGTTCGTTGGTTATGGGGTGATAGATTTTATTATGATTGTACTTGGAGTTAAATGTTCGAATTAACAAGTTACAGTGCTTCTAGGTATCCCGAACAGGTAGAGCATACACACTGTAGAATAGTAAGTTCCAATTTTAGGCGATGTGTGAGTTGAAGATTTTATTAACAAACACAACTCTCCGATAGAGAGTGCTCTTGATCCACCTTAGGGTGAGATTCAAGAGTCTTATCTAATCAATGATGCAAATGCAATGCAAAATGCTCTCCGATAGAGAGTGCTCTTGACTTGTCTTATGACAAGTTCAAGAGTCTTTAGGTTCTTTATATGAATTATTAATTAAACAGCAAAGATGCACATGAAATAAATGGCATGCAAGTGACGAAAATTAAATCTAGCAATTAGTGGAAAATAAACTAAGTCTAACAAAAGCAGTCTAATTTAAGCAAGAAAAAACACAAGACATACTTCCCCCAAATAGGGGAAGTAGGAAAAATGTGGGAGGCTTAACCCCACTAGCCCTCTTTTATTAATGATTACAATGAAAGGGATTTTAACCCTTGAAAAAAGAAAATTTGAAAACTAAAGAAAGAAGCCTTAATGGCTTTACAAAGGATGTCTTTAGCGTTTGTCTTCTTGTTTTGCACTCCTCTTCAATCCTCAAGCCTTTGGATTTGCTCTCTTGGTTCACTTTGTCCTTGGTACCTACACAAGAAAACCAAGCACTCATGCACCCGTTATTGTTAGCAAACAAAACTAATCTAGATGCAAAAATATTGAAATTAATCTAAGTACAAAATTGCAATTTTTTAGTCCTTTTTTGAATCAAATCTAGGAAAAAGTACATGCAAAGAAGAGTGAAAGAAGGCTGAAAATAATGAAGAAACGAGACAACCAATGAAGGAATCAAATGGCTTCAAAAAGGAAGTAATGGGCAGCCAACAAAAGGATGAAAGGTGGCTGCAAAAGAGGAGGAAAAAAGGCTCAAAAAGTGCCAAAAAGTGCCCAAAAAGGCTGAAAATGGAGGAGAAAGAGGGCAGCCAATGAAGGAATCAGTTGGCTGTAAAAAAATGAAAAATGGGACAGCCAAACAAAGAAAAAGATGGCTGCAAAAAATGGTAAAAACAAGGCATCCAACTAGGAGAAAAGTGGCTGCAAAAATCGAGAGAACGAGAGCAGAAAAGAATGAAGAAAAGGTGCGCTAAAGCAAGAGAAAAGAGGCTAAAAACAAGGGAAACAATGAAGGAGAAAAAGAGGCAAGAAAAGTGAAAAAGTGAGGCAAAAGAATCAAGGTATAAAGAGGAAAGAAGAAGGTAGATCAGGAAGAGCAAGAAGGAGGACATGTGGATCTCGTAACTGATGAAAAAAAAATTAAGTTTTGATTAAGAAGGATGAGGAAGGGCCCATTTTAGCCGTGTTTTTTGAAGTTGGAATCAAGCGCTCTGAAGACCCTACATGGTGAAAGTATTAGATTTAAAAGGCTATTGCTTCATGAAGAGGTGGTTGGGCTTCAACTCCTTCTCCACTTTTGGTGATACCTAAAACAGAATTCTCAATCCACAAAACACATGATCAAATACCAGAATGCTAAATTACGAAAATATCTGAAAAACACTGGTATAACTAACTACTTCATGTTCGCTTCAGACATTCAAGAAATTATGCATAGATAACCAAGTTAAGACACTAAATGGCTATCCTACCATGCTAGATTTATAGCCCTCCTGAGCTAGCATTGATCAAATATTTTGCAAAGGAAAGAGCATAGGGTAAGAACGAGATCACCTCACAAGATGAAAATCATACACAAAGAGCCCACGCATAGAACTCCAAAGTCACTTTATTCCAATAATCAAATATCTGTTACAAAATTGACAGAGTTCTATTGCACATTCTCCATATGCAAATGGGAAGAAGAGACTCTTATTTATACAAAAAAGAGAAGCTAAAACCCTAAGTCAGGACTTGGCATCAGAAGAGGCACACTAGGTTGAAACCCTAGGTTGCTTGAGATAAACGACTCCACCCTTGGAAGGGTTATTTTGTCCACTTCATACACAGATGATTTTTGTGCTTGAGACTTTTTCAGGATGTGTATGGTTACTCTCGATCTAAGGGAGTGTGACTGGTTGGATTGAGCTTCAAATTTTGTTCCAAGGAAGCTCAGGCTTCAAATATTTATGGAGGAGGTTGATCTTTGGGAGCATGTTGAAAAGAACATTCCTAAACCTACTAATCTAGCACAATTGACCGCTCATCGGAAGAAGGAAGCCAAAGGAAGAGAATCATTCTTGATTCTGTGAAGGATCACCTCATCTCACACATCGTTGATACAACATTCGGTAAGAACATGTTTGATGCTTTGGTTAAGTTATTTTGGAAATATTGTGCCTCTTGATAAATGCTCTTGCAAAGTTAGCTTTCAATCGTTTGCACAAGAAAGAAAGACACTATGGTGAACTACTTGACCAAGATCAATGAATTGAAGGATCAACTGGTTGCCATTGGAACTAAAATAGAGGATCATGAGATAGTATCCATTGCCCTTAAAGGGATTGCTTCTTCCTGGACACCTTTTGTTCAAGGTAAATGTGCTCGAGAGAAACTACCTTATTTCCCATAGCTTAGGGTTGCTCTTGTGAAGGAAGAAATTAGATTGCAGTCATGTTCAAAAAAACATGGGAAAGTAGATGTCATCGAACTCGTCGAAAAGACAAGGAAGGATGACAATAAAGGCTTCAAGAAGAAGGGTGGGATAAATATAGGGAAGAAGGACCTCAATAAGGTCATGCTTTTGATGTCACGAGATGGACATTATGCAAGACAATGTCCATTAAAGAAGAAGGGAAAGGGCATGAAGTAAGTTGCAATCAAGATTGTAGCAAGAGTAGAGGAGATGACCTCTTAGTCTGAGATGACCTTTTCCATGGCTTCTTGTTAATCTACTAACAATGAGTCTTGTGTTGGCTAGTATGTGGATAGTGGAGCTTCGAGACACATGAGATATGAAAAGTCACCATTCAACAAGGTTTGGGAGCAAGAGGGAAGCATGATTGTGGAGCTTCTTGATGATGCCACTACTCAGTGAGAGGAGTTAACTCCATTTCATTCAAGATGCCCTCAAGTGATGTTCTTGAGTTGAGTGATATTTTATTTGTTCCAGGTTTTAGAAAAAACTCCTTTCAATTTCTTGTATGACAAATTACATTGGTGAGTTGCTTTTGAGGGGGAAAAGTGCACCATCTCTAACCAAGTGAGTTGTGTTGGATGTTATATCTATTGTATAAGAAGAGTTTCAGATATGGTTTATGCATCTGAAGTTGCCCTAGAGGGATGGAAATTCATTGGAATGTTTGGTATCTTTTCTATTTGAATTGTTGTGAATTTTAGGGGGCTACTAGAAGTGAAGTATTGTGATTGTTCCACTCTTGTTTTACACATTAATTTATAGCAATCCTAAAGGTTGAAGATCCTAGGGTGAAGGTCCGAAGAACCTTCTTGGAAGAAGGTAAATTTTCAAATTCGCATTAATTGCTCAGTGCAAATTAAATTTTCAACACTTGAACGTTGATTATTTGACCTCAATTAGGCTTTTGCTTGGCAATGGGCATTCTTTCCTAAGACATTTAAGTTCTCTTGACGGCTTGAGTCCTTCGTTGTGGCCACATGGAGAGGTTTGCTTGCTTGGAGAATGCCTAACTTTGGAGGAGTGTTGTGCATCTTGGAGGAGTGCATTAGGCCCTATACAACATGAGTTTGCTTGGGTTCCTAAATGGAGGCTTGGAGTTGGCTCAGGGATGCCTAAACCGTGACAATGTTCATGCAAGGTGAATGAACCCAATGGAGCACATGGTTTACAATGAGCGATGCAATCCATGTGGGCTTGTGACGAAGGGGTGTCGACACACCTTGTGTACTTACGACATCTTGGAGCCCTTATTGAATACGACATCACCTTGGAGCATGACATTTGTACCCTTGGAGTGGAGTGCTTCACTTGTGTTGGGCTACATGTGTTTATTTTAGGTTGCTTGTAATGACTTGGGCCCACGTTGTATTGTTGGCCTCCCTTATCTCTCCTATATACGAAGGAGGGAGAGAGCCCATCATCATCATTATCATACTCTTCTCTTTGTACTTGTCTTCTTGGAGTGATTCGCTAAGGTTCATGAGGAAACCCTAAGAGAAGCTATGGAATGCAATGGGGATGTCTTGGTTCGGAGTTTACTCTTATGAAGAAGACATTGGAGATGGATCATATATACATTCATTTGCTCGTCATTATATTTCACTTATGCAGAGATGTGATCTTGAGGAGTGCACACTAGTTATCTTCTTTCACTTGGAGTCACTAGGGTTCATGATCTTTTTTAAGCATCTTGAAGTCTAGGGTCAAATGCTCATCCTTTGAAGTTTTGAGATTAGGGTTTTAAGATGAAACCTGAGGTGTATTTGGTGGAGAAGAAGAGAAGTGGATGTCTTGCCTTGGAGGACATGTTTGAGGGATTCATGCAAGTTGGAGCTCCTTAGTTGAGCTAATGTTTTCATTGTTTTCCTTAGCAAGGGTTTTGGAGAGCTAGTGGATTGTATGAGCCTTGTGATAAGGCTATGGCATGTACAACAACTTTATCTTATGTATATTAATGATGTTTTCGGTTGTACACAACATGTGTAAATTGCAGATTTGATTTCCAACCGTGTATGTTCTGTTGATTTTTGGGTTAAGATAGGGTTTGAAGCAGAAACTTAAAAATTTGTACTTTTAAACCAAAAGTAACTAACACTACAATATAGTAATTTTCAATCTAACAAGACAAGTTAAAACATAAATTTTATCTCTTTCAACTTTAACACTCCCCATTGATCATTGCGTTAAAGTTAGTCCTTGAGATAGAATTTATCAATTGCAAAGAACATAAAACAAATCATGAACTGTGGTTGCAGTAAGATCAAATCATAAACAATAGGTTCATTAGCAACCAAAACAAGATAACTCTCATTATGAGATCCTTCCTTATACTCAGAAAAATACTTTCAGTTATGATCTTGTCTCTTAGAGACAAGTCACTCAAAAGAACAACAAACTAATATGTACTTGAGAGTAATCACATACCTAAGAGAGAGAGTGAGAAGGGGTTGAAGGATAAGTTTAGGCAAATATAGTAGAAGCTCCAAGGTCAAGCCCAACATAGTAATCAAGACAGTCAAAACACAAGAGCAACCTCACAGTCCAAAGTGGCAGCTCTTAACAACCCTTAAACAAAGCAGTGGCGGTCACCTACAAGTCATAACATACCTCAAATCATAGTAGCATCCTAGGCAGTCACTCAACAAGATATCAGACCTCAAATCACAATAGATCTGATCCAAACAAGGCCCAAAGAAGCAGTGACCTCCATAAGTGACAAATGGCATACCTACAAAGGGTCACGGCCACCTCATAGCAAGCATCTCAGGGTCACAGCCCACCTCACAGCAGGCATCACAGGGTCATGACCCACCTCAAAGGAGGCAGCCTCACACAACAACAGTCTACGGCTGCCTAGCAGCAGCCCTCAAAGCACCCTGGCAGGTCACAGTTGCTTAGCATAAGCCCTCAAGGACTCACGGCAGGCATAGCAGGAAGTTCAGCACCCACAGCAAGCAACCCTCACGAGGTTAGGGCACCCTTAATAAGCTCAACAGGTTTGACACCCATCAGCAACAGGCGGCTCACACATGGAGAGAGAAAACACCAAGAAAAGAGGTAGACTTCAAATCAACAGAGCGTCCAAGGAGAGATAGTCTAGGAACCCTAGTTGTCAAGTATAAAACCCCAAGACAAACAAAAATAATCAGATATGTGATCTCTCTCTCTTCAAAATGATATTACAATGAGATCTAATCTCATATTTATGCTTTTCAATATCTTCTAGAAGGATCCCACTTCTAAGGACTTGTTGACCTAGGGTTACTGAAATATGGACCAAGACATCCTAGCTTTTGGGAGGTCTACCAAAAACAAAACATAAAAATAATATTAATATGTCTCAAGGCCAAGGCTTAAGGTAAGGTGACCCAAACAAGGAGGGACATTAGCACAAGGACCAACAAGAGTCAACACAAGACCACACCAAACACAAAATAACCCATAAATCAAGGAATGGTCCAAGACCCTTTTAACCAAAGGACCAAGGGTGAAACAACAAGGTGGGTAAACAACCCTTTTACCCACAAGACCAAGAACAAAGGGATAAGACAAATAACCACAAGGACCAAATATGTACCAACAAGGTAGGTAGACAACCCTTCTAACCACAAGGAGGGGAAACCAATCTCTCTCTCTTAAGGTATGTGGTCTATAAGTTTTCCAAACAATATTGAAAGTTAATCATCACCATATAAGGAAGGTTCACACTGGATGATGTGATCCTTTGTTCCTTCTAACTACTCCAAAAGTCAATTGCTTCATGACTTCCACAAGGGGTGGCCAGTCCCTTGAGAAGACAACTTAGCTTAACCATCTCAAAGACCTAGGAGAGAAGGACATCTCACATCAACATCTTGGTTAACTGACCAAGATCCTCCTTAAAGAATGGCTCTCAACCCTAGGTTGAGATTCAGTCCCAAACTGAATCTTGTTGATTAACACCCTGGTCCCTGACGAAGTCCTCCATTATCGCGGAGATGTTTATCAGCCCCAGGCTGAGCTTTAGTCCCAGACTACATGTTGATCAACCACCTGCAAGACCTACTTGGTCCTTGACCAGGAATCTACCTAGTCCCAAACCAGGATGTCTCTATCTCAACCTGCAGGATTTGCTTGGTCCTCATGACCAAGAAACTGTCTGATCCCAGGCCAGAATACCCTAGAGACAAATAGGGGTGTTAGCCACATGCTAGGGACTTTGCCATGGCATCAACCTGCTTGGTTCCAAACCAAGAACCCCAGGAGAGTGCTGGGGACCCTAGGGTACCTTCTGTTACCCACTAAGTCATACTTGGTGGTATCAAGTGATCCAAATGAGACAAACAAACATCAGTGTTCATTATTCAGAGTTTTGAAGTCTTTTAGCCTTCTTCTGGGAAAAAAATTTAAAATTTTCTTGTACCACATGTTCATACCCCCTTGGGGGAGTTGTAACAAAATGTTCTAGCATGGTGGTGTATGTAAAAAACTCGGTCTCCTAGACTTATCTATCAATCCGACTAGCCCAGAGTGTTTTTTCCCTTGGAGATTATTTGTTGTTGAATAAACGACTAATAATTTCTAAGTTTTTCACTCATACCTCCAAAGTTGAGGTGGTCGTCTTGGTATTTAAGCCTAGGGGGTCATTAGAGTCTATGTTTCAAAGTTTATAAACATGATAGACATTAATATTGAGTCATATGGACATGTGCTAGGTCCCCCTAGGTTTTTTTTTAAGTTTTGGTAAAAATCATTTTTCCCATAAACTTAGGTTATTTTTTAATAGTCTAATTGGAAAAATTGGAAATGTAATATAAGTGTGGTTAGGGATTGGATTTTTCCATGGGGGTGCTCGTTTTCTAACTCAGAGCACCCGTTTAACCCAAAAACCCACTTTTCCTAAGTTTTAAGAGATAAATTTATCACTTAAGTCAAAAATCTCTTAAAAATCAAATTTATTAATTAAAAATAGAAATAATTAATAAATGGAGAATATTCGCAAAATCCTAAATCAATGGGATCTCCTCCGATTTGACTAAAATCGGTCTCATTGGATCCCTTCAGTGAAGGCGAGTTAGACTAGGGTTAACAGCAGGTGTTTTCCAGTTGGTAAGAGACACTAAAGGCTCACGCAGACATAGAGGTTGCGCCCCTCTCTCTCTTCCCATATGTGTGGGTATTTTGGCACATGCTGAGTGGTTGGTTTGGTTAATTGAGAGAGGTGGCAATCAAGTTTCTAGTTCCAGTTCAGTTCAGAATCAATTCATCCTCATATCAGGCTTAGTTTAACTCTCCCTCAGCTAGACTCTCTCTCTCAGTGAAGCATGCACCCCTCTTGGCCGGTTTGGCTATAAAATGATGCTGCCTTCTCTCATTCAAGCTAGTTAGAGCTGAGGAGAAAGGCTTGCTATTGTGTAATATTGTATTGATCATTCTTTTGTTGGAATAAAATAGAAGCTTTGGAGGCTAAATTGTGGATTTTTTTTAATGTGTGGATCATCATTATCATGCTGCTTTTGAGGTGAACTGTTATTTTTTCAAGTTTTGCATTTAACTGTTGTCTGCCTGAATGATTATTGGAATCATAGGAATAGATCAATGTAAGTAAGTTTACTTTTATTTTGCTACACATGTTTGAATGAGTTAATATTTGCATGCTAAATAAGATTATTTTTCATGCTATGTCATCTAATTCTCATATGTAACTTCAGATTTAATGAGTTTGTTTGCAGGATTTGTTGTTTAGCTTGCAGGTTTGTCGTGATTGGAAGAGTTGTGGTTCAAGTTTGATTCCACTGTTGTGGTTCAAGTTTGATTCCACTGATTTTCCAACAAGATTGCGAAGATTGTGTCCTCGGTGCTTCACTAACAAGTCTCTTTTGCAGATCTATTCCAACAACAAGCACTATTCTTTTCCTCTTCCTCCTTCAAAAATTAAATTTTTCTCAAATTGGTTACCGTTCAAGGTTTTATTGCTTAGATCTATCTTAATAAGTAAAATCACATATAGATCTAGTTAGTAAGATATTTGTTTTAGATTAGATCTCAGTTTTGTGTTGCATGCAAAGTTCCATTTAAAGAGATCTAGTTTAAATCACCCTTTTTGCAAGCATTATAAAAGAAATACTTAGCTTGCTTAAGGGTAGTTTTATTTCAAGGTTTAAAAGATAGATCTAGGAATTGAGTGCAGATTGTATTGGATGCCCTAAAGCAAGCCAAGATCCCAAGAAAAGTTTTCTTTCCTTGGTTAAATTTTTGCACTTCTTTACATAGCTTTAACTTAGGAATTTTTTTCAATTTTTTTTGCATTGTCCAAAGACACTTCTAAAGTGTTTTTGGGCACATTTAAACTAATATTGCTTGTTGGGTTTTAGCAGGTCCATCCAAAAAGAGGAGGAGGTGCGCCCGAAAACTGACTTTTGGGCCATTCGGAGCTCCCCAGGAGTGTCTCCATCTTCCGTGTTCACTTTTCGACTGTTTTGTAAACCTTTGGGTTTGTCCTGTATAAGAACCAAGTGGTATTTTCCATTAAGTATTGTAACCAAATAATCAAAAAAAGATCTAGAGTAAGCTCTTTCGAGCCCACTCCCCATCCCCCTAGGGGGGATCCGCGTCGATTTCCCATTTTTGCATTTTTTGCAGCTTTTTTTTATTTTTGTTTAGTTTTATTAATCTGCATGATGGTATACTTGATTTAATGCTACAAGATTTCATCATTCCATATTTCAAAGTAATACTACTACTTACCCCACGATTTCCCGAGTGACCCGGAAGGGGAAAGAGATTCTTGATAGATAAATTAGATAACCCTTTTTGCTTTATTCTATCTTGCACTTAAATTCTAATTTCACTACAAATAACATCAATAAAATCCACCCCTCCTTGCTTTCCCGATTGCGGTTCACTTGAACCAAAAGAGATTCTTGGAGGTCACTTTTCTTCTTTTAAACAACTAAACAATTATTAAAATCCTTTACAAGCCGTTGTGTATGCTCTGCACCGCTGCGGTTCATCCGAACAGTTGCCTGCATCAAAAGCAACATGGGTGACTAGATTAATTAAGTTTTCACGCCCCAATTAACCTCCCAGGCGAAAATCCAACGCCTCGAATTAATCCATTACAGTGGAAAAATCCACAAAGGAAGCGGGAACAACTGGGTAGCGACCTCGAGACACCGTTAGGCTACACCCTTGTTGGTGTAGTGTTGAACACATCTCAGAGACGCCAACCAGCCCACATATTCCTTGCAGGGAGCCGCATCGGATAACGTTTTTGGACATACTCCTCGTACCTTCGAGTATATTTGGAGTTCCCTCTTCCCCTTAAGCTAGTCAACTCATCCCCACTTTAATCTAAAATTTGACCAAGAGCATTTGCAACATTTTTTCTTTCAGCAATACAACAACACTTTTGTCTATGGACTTCATTTTGGCACTGCTTCTTCACTTAATATAATCATCTGTTTCCACATGCTTTATATATCATATATTGATCTTTATGTTGTTGTGTTTTAATTATATTGCAATATCTTGTGTTCATTTTTTTTATCAAACTCCTAAATAACTCATTCATCACCATCTCACTAAGCCTTAGCAGTTTAATAGGGTCTACCCCCCTTGGCTTCGTTAGGAGTTGACCTCAACGGAGGAGTCAAGAACAAGGTGACATCCTTGACTCGAGACTTGCCCCCAAGGACACACCGAGTGGCTTGAAGATTTCTGCCACGTTCCCCCTTAGGTGTGTGAAAGGCGCCAACACCTTCTAGGGACTTACTCTGCCTGGTTAACTGACCAAGAACCCTAGTTAACTGACTAGGGTGCCATCCTTCCTGAGAATGGGTCTCGCAGTTGCATTAACTTTAACGTGTTCTTCGTGAATTGTAATTTACAGCGATATTTGTCTTGTTGATTTGACACAAGTAAAGGACGGCTTTGTTGAGTGATTTAACATCATAACAAAAGAAGTGCTATTATAGCACTAAAGGGCTGCTTTAGTGCTATTATAACTTGTTGTAAATGTGAGTTTTCAAATCTGGTTTATGCTTGATGAGATTGCCCTAGAGAGCTGAAATTTATCAAGTCACTTTGATATCTTTTCTCCTTGGATTGCCTAGAAGATTGAACTGTTATGAATGGAATTATTGTTCACTTTCTGCTGCTATTTTATTCTATATTTCATAGCTTCCCTAAGGCTGACCATTCACGGGGTTAATATCCAGGAAACCCCTAGTTAAGAGGTGAAATTTCTGTTTTGCATTAAATTATTGGAATGCAGAAATTTCTACATTTATGCATGTGGAACACTCATGTAATGAGGATGCTCCCAAAATTCAAAAGGGTTGACCCAATCACATAATTGACTTTTCTCCAGGACTGCCATTTTTAAATTCAAAAGCATTTCTGGAAACGAGAAAATTCTGGTTACCTCAGAGTAGAGTTTTTTCTCATTGTGCAGAATGGTGACATTGAGGAAGCCAAAGGATGTCCAGGTTCTTTCTCAAAATAGGAAAGGCAAAAGAATTGAGGAGTCTCCCCCACCTGAGAAAGCTGAGACAAATATTCAGGCAAAGCTCCAAATGCTGGAAAATCACATGGCAACACAGACAATAGTAAATACTCATGGAATATCTCACCCACAATCTGGGATTCAAAAAGATTGCAGGCAGGCTAAGAGACAAAAATGTCAGCATAAAATGTAACTCTAGTTTGAAAAAAGGTTTTTTTGTATAAGTTTAAACCAGAGTAAAAAGCTAAAGACTGTTAAGCCGGCCCAGTATCTGAAAACTTGTATATCAGCAGTAATGCTGCCAGAAAATAAGTAGGCGCTTACAATAGTATGAAGTCAATATTTTTTGGTGAAATCAAAATGTGGGTCAATTGCTTCACCATCGGGCCCAAAACTGCAAATCTGTATTATGTTTTGTATTAATAAGAACCAGTTTTAGTCAAGTCCCACTAGCGCATGTTGAATTAAGATGCAGCTTTGGAAGATATTCTTATTGTATTTGTCATGTAAAACCCTAAAAGGAACAATGTTATATTGTATTTGTAATGTCAGCTCAAGAAATAATATGATATTGTATTCTATCCTCACAAAAAGACAAATCGGCCCCATAAGGAAAAGTCACCCAGAAAACAAGTATAAATAGAGGGGTCACCCTCCTCATTTGGACACACTCAAAACAAGCAAGTTCATGGAGAAGGTTTGCTCCAGCTAAGAAGAAGACTGTTTTGGGTTGTAGAAGACTTGGAAGACATCTATCTCTTGATCTAGGGTTTGTCTAGAGTTCCTCTATCTTTCTGTAAGAGAAGTCTAAGCTTCCTATTAACGCTGTGACATTTTACTTGGTTGAAGAAGTTCTGCTGGGTTTTTCTCGTGAGATGGTTTTCCCAAGATAAATCTTTGTGTCTAATGTTGAATGTCTTTCTTTCAATGATGATGTGACATGTTAAATGAATGAAAGTCTAACTTAATTGCTTTTAATTGCTTGTAAGTCAAAATTCTAACAGCACGGTTGGTAGGTTGGTATTCGAGGGGTTCTGTTTGTTGGGCGGCCCAGGGTTCGAAACTCGGCAGTGGTCAGAGAAGACACAAAAAAAAATCCAGCCATGCTAAGGGTTGGTGTGGCCCAGGCCAATGAGATCCCCAATGAGATCCCCAGGTGATTTTGATTGCTTGGCCCTTGGGTTGCGTCTGTAATTGGAACAGACAGGTAAAAAAAAATTGTCTGTAATTGGAACCGAAACCTACAACGAGGAAAAAAATTTGTGCTCCGGTTGTCAGTTTCCTTAAACAGTGCTGGGGAATAAGCAAAGATAAGAGATCACGAACAGAGAGAGGGATGATTATTATTCATGAATGCCTGAAGAAGAATCTTAGTTCTTGAAATATTATCTTGTGTTTGTCAAATGTGAACGTTCCAGTGAGATTGGAATATGGAGAGTGTCTTTTGCAAAACAACCTCAAACTGCGGGTAAAGACATCGAATAAATGCATAGATGAAATTTTGGAAAATAGAGAATATTTGCAGCGAACTAAAGATATAAATATTGATATAGGTTGCAGGCATCACGTTTTTGAAGTAAAAGAGAATGCTAGTTTCATTTTTTTTTGTTTCAAAATTATATCGTTTTGTGTCCATTAAATGTAATATAGTGATCATTCGGCATTTCCCTGAACAGTGAATTCTGCTTTGCTAAATATTTCAGTGAGAATGAAAGTACCGAAATGAAAATATTACAAGTCTCACGAAAGAGCTTATATCAACCCAGGAGTTGAAATTCAAAGGCCGAGTAACGATATGACGTAAATTTCTCGTTGCTCTGCTTCGAACCGAGATATGCACAGAGACTTGTAATAACATAAACAGATGTCAAAATCTAAGCAAGGACGTCTCAAGTACGCTGGAAACAAAGGCTAAAACATAATTCCGATCCTATTACATACCAATTCTAAGCCTCAAAACAAACTCAGCGAAACACCTGTTCAAACGGCCAGTGACTTCTTTTTCAAGGCACGGCTCTAAAGTTCGAAACCATCACGCAACAAGTTTTAAGAAATGGCTTACGATAATTCGCTCATGAAATGTAAAGCACGAGTAACGCAAATTTCTATTTCATCTCTGCAAAGTAAACTATACAGGAAAGCATCCTACACGTCCATGGCTAAAGCACTCGAGATATCTCCAACAATTTCCAAAATACTCAAGATAACAGAAAAAGAGCACTCGCCTGGAAGTCACGTGTTCGAGCCCGCCGGAGACCGCGAATTCGACAACATTTTCTTTAATTCCCCTTCTCTTACTCGCACAGCTGCTCCTCTTTACTTCTTCCTCTGCACTCAATAGAGCCGTCCTTACAGTACAAAATTCACAAGCCCGGCCGCAGTTCGAACCCTGCGAACCGCATTCCGAAGGAACTTATGGACAGACTCCTGTATAGCATATATTATCTCTGTTCAGTTTTCTGAAGAAAATTGTTTTGGTGAAGCGGCGAATTGCAGTGTGTGAGTGGAGCGAGTACCAGCAGCAGGTAAAAAGTGAACTTAAATTGTACGAATATCTCTATGTGTTGCCTCCCAGCCTTGGGCTCGGAAATCGAACCTCGGCCTCTGGACACTTGCCTCCTCCGGACGGTATTGCGCTTTCTTTATAAATGTTTTTAATTCTCTGGTTTTAAAGCAAGACTGTCGCGCGGTAGTAAGTTGGAGTTTTTTTTTCGCCACGAGTCGCTTCACAACAAAAGTGCACATACTTTGCTACAAAAGTGGTACTATAGCACTAAGGGAACGCCCCCATCGTTTTTGGGCATTGAACTATCAAGTCAAAGCTTTAGTTTGACCAAATGTATGTATCAGATTTAGATTTCTTAATGTTTCCACTCGGACATTCATCCCTTAACATCAACGTTAAAATCAATTCTTTTTTATAGATAGTGTCTACTTAAAACATTTCAAAATTTAAAAAATATTAAATAATATTTTAAACAAAATTTTAAGAATATTAAATTATATTTTAAACACAATTTTAAAAATATTAAATTATATTTTAAAATTTTTATATTGATATAATGAAGTGCGAAAATCTACATTTTCAAACGATATATTTAGATTAAACCATGATAGGGACTCGATGATGAAAAGAAAAAGCCATGATAAAAAACCTAGGATGAAGACTTACTCAAAGATGTAAGATCGAATTTCGTCCATGGTTATTTATAGTATCCCTAGTTTCAATGTTTTGGATGATTTTAAATTGGATAAAAACATTTTAGTAATTAATGAGTACAAGTATGTGTGTTTTGGATAATATTGTTGATGTGTTACAGAAAAGAGGTTTGTTTTTTTGGGTTTGGGAAATGTTGATCATTTTTTTTTGGAGAATGTGGATTTTTCTCTAAATTCTGGTTGGAGTTTATGAAGTTTATGAAGATGGTTTTTAAGTGGGAAAATATAATTATGGTGAGAACCTACTCATGTGGAAGGATTCACACCTTCTTTTAATGGATGTCTTATTTGTTACTCTTTGGAAAGTATGGAGGTCTAGAAATTACTCTATCTTTCACGATATAAAGCTTGATGTTGTTTATGTATTACCATTGTATTGTCAAGACTTAAGGAATATGGGTGTGGTATTAAGAATCAACCGGATAGAGTGATTAAGCTTTGGACTATGGTGCAGTTACTGGTCTTTTTTTATGGAGTTAAACAAAAGGGTGTCTGTGGGCTGGGATGGTTATTAAAATGAATTTGAACCATAGGGTTTTGTTAAGATTGGTTGTGGGAAATGGAACAAACACAAAGGCTTAATTGTTGGCTCTTTGGGGCCTCCTATGGTTTGCCCGGAATAGGCATATCCATATCGGTCATATCTTGGGGGACTCGAAAGTCATTATAGACTGGGCAAATCATGTTCATCTCATTCACTCACTGAACTTATGGCATTGGCTTAGCAGGGTCAATAATTTACTTAAATCTTCCCCTAAGATTTCTTTTCATCGCATCTACAGGGAGTTAAACGGTGTAGTTGATGTGCTTTCAAAGAAGGTCATTAGGACAAAAGAAGGCTTCATTTTATATGAGGAAATTATGGATGAAACCTTGGTTGGTTAGGGAGAATTGAAAGTTTATTATGCTTTAGTAGTTAGGTCTTGTACATTGATCTGGATATAGTTTTTTATGCTTCGAGTTGTATGGTACGGGAACTTTTGCTAACTATGTTTTGTGAGAAGAAGGTTGTTGCCCACTATGACAAAATGAAAATATGTGGAAGTATTAATAGCATGAACTAAAAGTTTCTATGTTTTGTTTGAACATGAAAGAGAATATCTCTTATGATTATAATTATGACACAATTTTTTATAATAATAAAAAATATTTTTCTTTGTGAACAAAAAAATTGTTGAAGGATAAAAGCATTTGAATTAATGAGGAGTTCAACCACGAGAGAGAATATATGTATAACATGAGAAGGGGAAAAAATAGATAGCACAAAAGTTTCTATGTTTTGTTTGAACATGAAAGAGAACATATCTTATGATTATAATTATGACACAATTTTTTATAATAATAATAAAATGTTTTTCTTTGTGAACAAAAAAATTGTTGAAGGATAAAAGCATTTGAATTAATGAGGAGCTCAACCACGAGAGAGAATATATGTATAACATGAGAAGGGGAAAAAATAGATATTGTGAGAATATATGTATAACATGAGAAGGGGAAAAAATAGATATTGTGAAAGAATTTATGAAAACATATTTTAAAGACTAAATTAATAACAAGTTTTGGAGACTTGCATAAAGGGCCTTGTATATGAGAAAAACAAGAATATGGAAGTCTCTCATTGTAATATTATTGTAGTTATAGGATGGGTTGGCTAGTTGAGAAGGGGAAAGTCAACTAGCTTATTAGTGGGGGAATTAAAGCGTATTATATAATTTTCATTTCAAAAAATCCAACACGAATAAGGATAGGAGCAGTTTATGGTTTGTAGTAATTTTGGTTTTTTTTTGTTAATTTATTAAATAAATTAATTATTACAATTGTGGTGATAGTTATTGTCTTGATTTCTCTTCATGTTAGTGTTTCTTTGATTCCCTTCCTTATCAATTGCTTGTTGGGATAGCCTAGTGTGAAGAGTTTTTGGCTTAAAAGGTACATTGATAAATGGAAGAATCTAGCTTAATCATGTTGGAACATAATCCATCTAGACCATAGGTTAAATTAATTTTATTAGTTTCCTAAGTGTTTAGTACCATGTTCCATGTCTTAGTTGGCATCCCTAGAGAAAAAGTTGACCACCTAATTATGTTTGTCCACCATAACACATATTTGATTGCTTTTAATCTGATTTTTATGGTCTAAAGTGCGTAATTTGCTTTATTCTACTTTTGTCCTACTTTATTAAGTTTTAAGCGGCTTTATTATGCTTTTAGGATGCACAAAGGGCGCTAGGATGTCTTAGGGAAGTTTGTTGATTTTACAATCAACCACCTTCCATAATTTTATCCTAAAATCCACGAAGTTGTTTTTTTTGGCACTTGTTGCCTTTCAGGGCCCACTTAGCCAATTCATGGGATCTAGCCTAGAGTTGGGTTTGACTTTTTATCATAGATGGAGATCTGGTAAATTCTAAGCTTACCTCATGAGGGTTGATTCGAATGCCATCTTAGGCTTTCAATTTTTACTCTTTGTAATATTATTGTATTGCTAACTCATTAGCAAACATATGATGAATTATAATTGATACGTTAGAGCTTATTTTCTCTAATAATTCTGCAATATTTCTTGTCAATTTTATGCATTCTCTGTGAATTTAGTGAAGTTTAATTTTGTTGTTGTATCTGCCTATATAGAAATCTCACATGGTATCAGAGCCACGGGCATTCAATCTCTCTCGAATACTTCCATTGAGCACCAAAAGCAGTGGAGTTTCCATAGAAATCATAAGGTCATTTCCTTTGATCATTGGGTTTATCCCCTTGGTTGTCCCAAGTGAGATGCAATCTCGAATGTGCTCAATGTCGAAGTAGAGTTTGATTGAGCTAAAAGAATTGATCTTCCATTCAGATTTGTAGGTTTTGTTTGCAGGTACAACTTCTACATGGATTCAAAAGTAGCAAATCCTCTTCTCACTGTGATCTCATGTTATTCATAGTGAAAATTGAAGTTGGTTGCATCTCTGAAGAGACAATATCTCTATGAGGTATCTATTGGATTCGTTGAAGAGTCTTGTGAATTATTGTGACAAAGGATTTGAAGCAATGTGTCTCGCTATATCTCCACGCATTGATTCTACCAAATACCCAAAGTATCTATGAACAAATTTGGATATAACTTTTGGCAAGCACATTGAGGTTCATTCAAGAAACATGGAGATCGAATCCACTACCTCCTCACATGTTCTCCCTCCTGATGTCTCGACCTTAATTTGAACCCAAAATCCGACAGATCATTTGTATGAAATCCTACCAAAATGCATCCTAGATCTGACAAAGCTTATTTTTTTAAATGTTGGTGTAACTATGTCGGATATCTAACCACAAAACCATTTGTAGATTTTTTTATAGACAGACGTCAAAGAACCTGTGCCATTTTTTTACTAATCCAGTTGACTAATCGTTGAATATCTGACATACATGGTCTATAATATTCTACCACGATGACACTTTAGATGTGCAAACCGATATCAAGTTTTTCTTGGTGTCGTCATATATCTGGATACATATGTCATCAAAGGTTTGACATCATAGTCGAAGGTATGTTGATCTACGTAGAAAATTTGACGACAATCAATGTTGGTTTTAGTCGGAGATCTGATGATAGTTATCGTCGGAGGTAATCTTATTCACATAGGAAATCCAACGGCTAGGAATGAAAAATAGGTAGACACCACACTCTATCATGAATGACTATAACATGAGGTAAAATAAAAACAAGAGGAAATTGAGCAAGAATCACCCATTTAAATAGAAAATGATCAATGCTTGGAACCAAGAGAATATGGTCAATGGATAAAGCAAATCATAAAAATTGACTTGTAATTTTTTAAAGGAGGGGCCCCAAGCTAGTGGACTTGGGGAGTTGTTGAGGCCTCAAGAAGGCCCAAATACTTGGCTTCTTTTTTATAAAGAATTTTTAATGTACCCAAGCATGTTGACTAACAATTTCCCTTTTTTTTAATAAAAGCATAAAACTTGAACGTATCAATCCTACCTAACCCAGTCCCTATAGCAGAGGATACTAGAGGTTCTTTAGTTTATAATGGTGGAGGAAATTGGTAATGTGAATTGGATTCATTGTGTAGTTCTTCAGAAAGGTTCTTTGGGCATAATTGGTTTTAGTATTACATATGTAACCCTTAAACTAGGGTTGAGAGCATTTACTAACTCGATAAAGTCCCCTTTAGGGTATTTATCAACCCATATATCATCCCAAGTTTGCCTTAACCCATATAAATGTTGTGGGACCACATTTAACTTAACATATTGGTCATGAATTTGTTGCACCTTGAATGTTTACTTGATCTTGCTTAATGAAGTGTGCACTTACACTCCCATTGTTGAAGTTTGATTGTGATATCTTCATCTAAGTGTTGAAAGTGGGTCTATAAGGGTTCCATGGTGATGCAAAGCTTACAACATTATTACCCAGAATCACATTACTAGGTCTATAAGGGTTCCATAGTGATGAAGATCTCACAAGGTATTCTTGAGTTCTCTTGAACTCTGCAAGAGTGTGTAGTCTCCATATGGAACAAATTGTTACCACTAAAAATGTAAAATACATATTGCATTTTCATTAACATTCTCTCAATAAGCGTTACACAAGACATATGTACATCAATCGCTTTGATTTGTTTTTTATTCCACATAATTTATAGATGTTCTTGTCTTTTCAGGCATATTTCAATGTTAAGGTCACAAATTTGGAGGCAATCTTGCACATTTGGAAGTTATTCACCTTTGGGGGCATCTTCTACATATTTTGACATGCATTTTTACATTGAGTTGTAGTTTTGATGCATGTTCACATTCTTCGAGGCATATATCCATATTTGGAGATATGGTTGTCTTCCACAATTCACGAGACATGTTCTACATATTTGTAGACGTGATTTGACATGTTAAGTTTACTTGTTAAGGTCACACATTTGGAGGTAGCCTTGCAAACTTGGAAGTGATTCACCTTTGGGATCATTTTCTACATATCTTGATATGCATTTTAACCTTGAGTTGCACTTTTGATGCATGTTTACATTCTTTGAGACATATTTGGATATTTAGATGCATGGTCGTCTTCTTGGGCATCTTCCACAATTCACGACACATGTTCTACATATTTGGAGGCGTGATTCGACATGTCGGCATTACTGGTATGGATTTTTTATGGGACACCCTTCTTGACTTCCCTTAGGAATTCATTAGCTCCAAATTAGATCGGTAAACAAAGTTCTTAGCTCCAAAAAAATTTAGCTCCAAATTCCTATAAACTCCATCCATATTCGAAAGCCAAGTACTCCCTTACAAGAACACTATCAAATACCTAGGAATCCTTGAGGTATTTCCAGTTCTAGTGGTATCCCTATACATTTCATTGCATATCAATTTCATTCCATTCAAGTCTCCTTTGCTTATTGTTGGCTTTAACCATGTGATTACTAGTAATGAAGAAAACCATTTTAAACCTCCTTTAAGAGAATTTGAACCTCAAACCAATCTTCATCTACAATACATTGAAATGTAGATTATTGCAAGCAAGTTTTTGTGATTTAATGAAGCCTTGGAATAAAATGTCGTGCTAAGAATTAGATGATGCCATGCATGTGACGTGACACATAACTTAGTGAAAAAAGCAAACAATATCTCTCAGCAATCACGTATCCTTATCTTATCTATACACAAGATACTTTTTCTATTGCTCTATATAGTTACAGTTGGTTGCAAAGTTGAATGCATTGAGTGACACAAGTAGAACATGGAATCAAAAGGGTGAGTATCCTTAATTTCATTCTTGCATTCATATTTTGGAGCAATTTTGTTGGTTTGGTTGCAAGGAGTATTCTATAACTCCACAGACACATGGGGATGAATCTAGTTTTGTCAGAAGTCATAGGAAAGGTAGGAAATTGTTGCTTATTGCCAACAACAACTTAGAATTAAATAAAAAAAGCAGCCAATAAGTATATTCTTGAATCATGATGTAGTAGGACACTCGTTGGACAGATATTGTCGAAACATTGGTGACACTATGAAGTTAGGGGAGTCAGCTATAAGATCAATCCCAAGGGATCTTGTCTGTGATCCACATGCAAATTATCCAATTTATGGTGATTGTTGGTACATACTACAACAGAATTTTAGATCCTATGTGTTTCAATGGACTTGGCACCATAACAAAGCATCATCAATTAATGAACTTAGACGTAAAGTATTCATTTTTTAAGACTAATTCAACTTCAAATTTAACCTTGCCATTTTCAACATTCTCAAATAAATTAGAGCACTCAGGTCCAAAGGATTATAGAGGTAAAGCATGCATGGTTATCTTTGTCTATTCTATTTTCATAGTGTCACAATAGTGTATCTTGCAACTTTGTGTGTGTTTACTTGTATTGTATTGGGTGCATTCTCGGTAGAAGTTGACATGCTACATTTTTTTAGTTGGATTACTTGGTCTTACTTTTAAAGGGTGATGTTGCAAGAAGCTTTCTATTTTGTTTCAATGTTTCAAATGGATTGATATAAAGAATTATTAGAGCTACTGGTCACCCTAATACTTATTGCTACTAATGAAAAAGCCACTCTCCAATTTGTTTTAACTTGTTTGCAGGATTCACAAGCACAGGTATGACTCCCCCAAACTCAATCACAAGCTGAGCATGATGAAATATAGAGAAGGAATCAACATTTTGAACTAGTTCTTATTTAGAACAACCCTCTTTTTGAGTTTGATAATGATTCCTATCATATGTGAATAAATGACTAACTCATTGAAGCAATGTCATATGCTAAAGATGAAGCATATCATGAATGTAATTAGCATAATATTATAAGCCCGTAATTATACCTTGGGAAGAACTTAGGAACAAGGAATACAAAAATAGCTATTGGATATGAGAAGGAAGTGACCTTTCATTTTCTAGGATTATGGAAGACCAATCCATTTTCATAATTTTGGACTCCAAGAAAATTCATCTTCACTTGTTCTAGTTCAGGATCAAGGGAAATTTTAAGGATCCATACTTATTTAAAAGTGTATAAATCTTGGTGAATCTTACTAATTCTTAAAATGTCAACTATAAAATATTTGACGATATTTTCTAAAATATTTCAACATCTAAGGATTTTATGTAGTTTATATAATAATTTGGCGACTTTTAGAGTGAAAAACTTTACCCCGTCAAAATTGGGAGAAATAGAGCTTCAAAAATGCAATTTGGCGAATCTTTTTTTGGAAAAAAATGGAAAATTTGCCCATGGGCTAAATGTCGCCCCTAAAAGGGGTGGCAGGAGCGGGGGGGATCCTTCTAGATCCCGGAGGACATATAGAATTAAACTTCGCTTGGGGACTAGGGAATAGAACCAACAATGAGGCAGAGTGGCTGGCTCTTCTTCAAGGCCTACAGTTCCTTCATTCTCAAAATTACCGGAAGGTTCTCATTTTCGGAGACTCAAAGCACGTTATCTCCAAGCTGATCAATGGATACTCCTTGGGAGCTGTCAATTGTCGATGCTTATATAATAAAGTTAAGCTCCTTATGCACAAGTCCTATGAATTTCTTCACATTCTCCGGCTCAACAACTCTGTAGTGGATAAAATGGCTAATCTGGGGGCCTCTCTCCCGCAAGGTCACTACAGGAAAAACGGGAATCCTCCCACCATCAAATATATTCCTTAATGAGGACTCAGATTTTCTCCAATCAACATCATCTTCTCAAAGAAAGTAAGAACCTCAAGAATGGGCTAAGTTTGAGGATCAACTCTTCGAACAATCCTTCCTCCCCTTTCTCTTTTAGTCTCCTTGGCTCCCTTTCTCTCCTCTTTATTTTTCTCACCCCCTCACCTCTTCTCCCATATCTCTTCACCCCTCCTTTCTCCTCCCCCCTTCCCATCTCCTTTTTCCCCCCTCCATCCCCTTCTTCGTCATCCAGCGTCCCTTAGCAGCTGGCCTCCACCTCGAAATGCCATCCGTCGGCTCCATTCATTTAATTGACAGTACTTTGGCCCTCGCCGCGTGGCCTTCTCATCGATCCCTCCACCTTCAGGACGCTGCTACATTAAAAGTCTCCAGGTTGCGAGTTAAAGGCATTTCGTCCTCGCACGCTCCTAGCTCCATGTCTTCTCTTGGAAGCGATATGGCTCTCCATACCATTTCAATTCTCGGTCCCGGGTTACATGAAGCTCTGCATATCCTCTTGAAGGTTGTCTCAGGCATCGGAGAAGGGGGGTTGCAAGGCCTCCTGTGGCAGGCTCTCCCTATTATCTGCTCTGTAGTGAAGGAACGGCTTGCTTTAGCAGCCTTCTCCCCCTGGCCATGTAGCTCTCTCACGGTGTCGAATACTGTCACTTTCGGCTCAGACTCTTCCAAACCTTCGGGCAATTTGGGTCGGACCTTGGTTTTAGGCTGCCACTGCTCAGGGTGGCAGGAAGGCGCGGTGGGCACTCTAGTTTGTTGTAATCAAGGTAACCTTTCGTTGCAACAGGAGCTTCTTGCGCTCGGCCTTTGTATTATCCATATGCAGGCTGTGAATGAAGTTTGTGACCCTGTCAGTTCTGCCACCCACAACAATTTTGCTCAAAGCAGCCTTTCGACAGAGGTAAATAGAATGGCACAGGTGGGAGAAAGCGCAGGTATTATGGACATTAAAAAGAATCTTCGAAGACTGTATGAAATGCTTGCAATAAGTGTCATGGATAACAAGGAAATGGCTCGGGAGGTGAAAAGTATGGGCGAAACTGTGAGTTATACTTCCCTTCAGATTAGAAATCATGATGCCCACATCGATGATAATGAAAGTAATCTGCGAGAAATTATGGGAAAAGTCGACAGGATCCAAGAGGACCTCCAGCGCTTCATGGCCATGAATCAAAGCAGCAGAGTTTACGCAGTCACTACTGAAGCAGTGCTTCCAATGGAGGAGGAGTCCATAGCTCAACCAGGAAATGTCAGAGGCAACCCTTAATCTAGTATCCTTAGTTTTGGCTGTATGTTTTTTTATCTATTAATATGTAATCAGTATGTCCGGGTATACACTACCCATGGTCTTAGATGTTTTGAACACACACTTTGTGAAGTTTTTTGGACAATCGCATGGATAGGCTCTATGTGCAGCATCTCTGCTCTACATATATGCAATATAATACCATCTCTGTAATGAATGGCTATGCACATCTAACTTTTATATATACTCCTTTATAGTTTCTGTTAAAAAAAAATATGCCACCCCTAAAATTTTCCTTGTTCAACAGCATTTCCAACATTGTCATCGAATTGGTGATGGTCATCAATAGCCAAGAAAATATATCAGTCATACAAAAGAATTCAATCTTGATTTTTGATACAACTTGTAGTAGAAAGTCTTCTTGCTTCTCACCTTGTACTTGAAAGGATAGATTTACATGGATTGACATCCATGCTTCAAGTTTTCAAGTCCCATCATCTATCGAAACAAGCCTAGCTTGAACCATAATCAAAACCAGATTTGTAGCCAAAAGACAGGGCTAGATCCATGCTCCAATGCATCCATTGGTTTGGGTCATCCTAAAACCACCCTTTTGGTTTGTACTTAGAGCAAAAGTCAGAGCCGTAGCCAGAAGACAAAGTTAGAGCCATGCTCCAATGCATCTATTGGTTTGGGTCATCCTAAAACCACCTTTTTCATTTATGGTTAGTAAAAAACCACCAATTTAGTAGAAGACATTAGCTTCTGATAACTCCTAAACCATGATTTGATTTTCATTTGTAGTTATCCTAAAACTTCATTTTGGATTCGTGGTCGGCCTAAAACCACCATTTAGTAGAAGACATCACCTTCTGTTGCTTATGCAATTTTTTTGGTTTATATTCATCCATAACCAATTTTTTTGGTTTGTGGTCAACCGAAAACCACCATTTAGTAGCAGACATGAACCTATGTTGCTTCTACTAATATTTTTTGTTTGTGATCATCCAAAACCTTGAGTTTGTGGTCATCCTAAGAACATCGATTTAGATAACACTTCAATTTTACCACTTCATATAAGACTTCAACTTCGACTAGCTTACTAGGCACATGCTCATGTTGTCAAGTAGGAGTTGTTCATCCTTTGGTAGCTTTTTACATCCAATTTTCAAATCTCTTTCATAATATTCTCAGACTCATAAACACCCCTTTGAATTAAGGAGGGGGGGATGTTGCAAACCTAATCCTTGTGGTTAGGTTAAATTGTATTAAATTTACTTTTCACATGAAGAGTTGTAGGTGAATATGAGATATCATTAAGCATGAAACCAAGGGTCACATGGACAACATATTGTATTTATATGTGTATATTCTCTCAATGAAAATGGGAAATTCATGATAATATCTCATTGTCTTTATTTATGTCCATTTGGTTGACTAATCATGTCTGTCTTTTCTTATCTGCTCCATTACTTGGGCATTTGAACGGGTCCAAAGGAAAGTTATGTCCAGAAACCACCTACAAGATGGGTCGCTCCAAAAAATGTCAAGTGCTTAAAAAGGATCGTTAGCATCCACATGTCAATCAAATCAAACTTCCAAAGAGTGGTCGCTCCACTAAGACATCTACAAAGCAACTCAACCATTCACCACATTACGCAATCCATATAAAAGTGTTTGAAATAAAACCCTTAGAGGTTAGATGTCCAAAGGAAAGGCATCTCCAAGAGATAGGGTGGTATCGTTAGGAATTTATAAACCTATCAAACAACAAATCAATATCCTTGAAGGTAGACTGACCTATTATAATATGCAAAAAAGAAATGCCCCCCTTCAAATAGGTGGATGGACCTCCTAGACAAGGACATAGAGTTGGAAGTCACCCCTTTGTGGCTCAAATTATTCAATTGAAACTTGGTTATAGGGATTTTATGGCTATTATTTCTCTTTTGCACAGGTTTTAGAAAAATATTAAGGCTATCTTTTGATTGTTGTTGTGTGAAAGCAACCCGAAATGTGTTAAAAATATGCCCAGCTTGAGAAAATATTGGTGTTTGATGTTTTAGGGCTCTCACAAATGTTACTTCAGGATTGTTTAGGGTCTTATATATGCCCAGAAAAGCCCTATTCGCACCCATTTCTCAGTCTTAAACATCTCATTATTGTCTCATGCTGACTGTCTACCCACAGGGATTCTGGTGAACTTTTTTCCCAGAATCACTGATTGGCCATGGATCTGTCTTTTTTCATTCCCATAACTCACAATTGGCGATTATTTTATGTTGGTTTAGGATTGTTCCATCCTTTTCTATTGTTGGGTTTTACACACATAATTATCCAGAATTATGAATGAGTGTTTTCATAACCCCTTAACTACTTGTTAGAGGCATGAAGTGCCTAGAACATCTTCCAAATTGCCCAGATTAGCTTCATATGTTAATCATGGGGTGGAAAGATCCCTCAAACTTATAACATAGTCCTCATAATTATTGTTAACGTTGTTTTTTGTCCCATTACGTGTCTAAAATTGGCCCATGTTTGATTTAAAAGGATGCTTACACCTCCTTTTTTTCTAATAAAAGTTTGAAGCAAGATGTTGTTGATCTATTACATGGAATTACTCATGTCACCAACTAAGTAAGTGTCATGTTTTAGGACCATGTTTCAGAAATGATATCTCTACAATTCTGAAGGATTGTACTTTTATTTGAGCAGTGTCAATATCTATCCATATTCTCCACAAAAATCCATCTACAAACATTGTTAGGGCATCATCAAAGCATTGAAAAATGAACCAACAAAACCTCATCATGAACATGTCATCCCCTTAAGAGTGGTCAAAACTAAGGTGCAAGAAATGTGTACAATTTTTGGAAATGGGAATGCTTTCAAACATGATCCCCCATAAGTAAATTTGAACCCAAAATCCGATGTCATATTTGTCTGAATTTTGACAAGAATCCATCTAACATACAACAAAGTGGTTTATTTTTAAACGTAGGTAGAATTGCATCAAATATCCAATGGATACAACAATTCAACATAAATATGACAACCAATAGTTGCATGACTGACGAGTAAATCCAATGATATGTCGTTGAATTTCTGACACACAGTTTGTCGATTAACCAATATAATTTTCCGCCAATGGTGTCAAATAACCAACATAATTTTCCACCCATTGTGTTGAATAAATGACACCGACTCGTTAGAAATGCGATGGAACCCTGGTCGATTAATCGATAATATAATCCAACCATGGTGTCAGTTAACCGACATAATTTTCCACCAATGGTGTCAGATAACCAACATAATTTTCCACCCATTGTGTCGAATAACTGACATCTAGTTGTCAGAAATGGACGGAACCCTGGATGATTAATCGACCATATATTCCAACCATCCTATCGGTTAACCAACATAAGTTTCCACCAATGGTGTTGGATAACTAACATAATTTTCCACCCATTGTGTCTAATAACCGACATCTAGTCGTCAAAAATGTGACGGAACCCTGGTCGATTAATTGACAATATAATCCAACCATAGTGTCGGTTAACCGACATTTAGTCATAAAAAATGTGACAGAAAATATGACAACGTTTTCCATCGAAGGTATGGCATCCCTGTGGGAATATCATTGGCTATACGTCGGATATCTGACACAAATCTAGACAAATATTCGACGTCTTTGTCTTCGATTGTATGGAAACCTCGTCGGATATATTATTTTTTTTGTCGGAAATGCGACGCTTGTTAGTATGTGTGTGTGTGTGTGTGTGTGTGTGTGTGTGTGTGTGTGTGTGTGTGTGTGTGTGTGTGTGTGTGTGTGTGTGTGTGTGTCCATCTTGAAATGCAAGGAGAATCAAAGTGTACATGCATATAAGGCATACCCATGTTGGATAAAGTCTCATGAAAACTTATACTTATGTATCAAACATGCATGAGTGTGTATCAATGTTGAAAAAACAATGGTGCATACAAATCGTAAAATGTACTAATTTGTTTTAGTGGGAGATTTCCCCATGTGTTATTTAATATTTTTGTAGGTATGCAAATGAATGCTCATAAAATGTCTCTTTTACATAGAAATGTGGTTAGCATAAGATAGTGTATATTTTCAATGATCTAGTAGCTCAATGGCCATAATGTAGCTCGATTTGATAGAGAACAAAGCACTAAATTTAGAGACAATATAAGGATCATTCTATGACCAAATGGTGTCGATAGTGACCCTCAGATAATGAGTTTGCATAAACTATAATTTAAGGATTGCTATGTCAGGTTTTCATCAATACAACTAGCTGAAAATACTTGCAGGCGTAAATTTTTTCTTGAATCTCAGTAAATACAACATGGATCGAAGAGGAGGGAAATCTAAGGGGTGCTGGAAAAACTAGCCTACTCACTTTAAACACTTCATAAGGATGCAAAAGGGTGAGGGGAATTTAAGTCTCCAGAAAAAACCCAAAACACTATTGAGTTAAACAAATGGTGAAAGTAACTTCTTTTTAGTATCTAAGTGCTCAATCTCAAGAAGAGACAAATTAACCGGCTCAGATATATCTAGAATCTAGGCAAGCTTTAACTTTGTTGTTTTGACTAAGCCTTCCAAATGCAACTCTCCACTAAGATGTATAATGGTGCCATTCTTGTCCTTTTCAACGTGTTTTATGATGGCATTGCCCTAATAAATCCATGTTACCTCTTCATCTTTTGAGATAGTAGTTGCATCAACACCATCTAGCCATATTTCTTTAGTGTAAGTAATAGTGTTTTTCCCAACTCCTTCATACTCTTTATGTTGGGGTGCAACTCGAACAAAAGGTTCTTCAGGCCCATCTGTTAAGCACGGAATCACACAACCTTCTTGAAGAACAACAATGTGTCTTGGACATACAAGATCAATAATTTTTTTATTCATTGTCCAAATATTATCCCACTCCATAATATTAACATTTTGTATTCTCACTAAAGAAGACTTGCGAAACAAAATTTATAAATATTTAACCAAATACAAGACATGAGATAGAGTAAGTCAAACTATACATTATAACAAGCAGCAAAATGGAACAACCCTATAGCAAAATAACTCCAATCTATATCCTTACTTGAGACAAAATATATTGCTTTAAGACCTCCACTGTCAAGCCTCTTCATATTATTCCTTGTGCTTTTCGAAACCAAGGATCATACCAACCCTCTACTTTACCACTATCTACAAACCATTGTAGTTTTTGTTTGCTTAAAAGTGCGTAAACAAAATTCAAACGACTAAAATCCCATACATGATCCTTGCACAAACCCATATCCTATAAGACCCATTAATATTTTTCATTATAGTCATGGCATTCACTTGGGCAGAGAGCACGAGTCACACCCTCAATGCTATCAACATATGGGTATGTGAAGTAAAATGTTGGTTAAATTGTGTACCTAGACCAAACACAATGATGAGATATAGGATTGCATCTATAATAAATACAATCCTTAGTGATTTATTTGCATCCTGCATATCCATATTCCATATACCCTATAAGACCCAATAATACTATTCATTGCAGTCGTGGTATTCACTTGAGTGGAGATCACGAGTCACATCCTCAACGCTATCAATATATGGGCATATGAATTTGTATGTTGGATCAATTTTGTACTAGGACCTAACACGATGATGAGATATAAGATTGCATCTAAAATAAATAGGTTCCCTGTGATTTATTTGCAGCTTGCATATCCATCTTCCCTCTAAGATATCATTGCTTGCCCCTCTCGGTCCTAGCAACCATTTATTTCCACAAAGTAATATTTTTCTCCATAGTATTATTCTTATTCACTGACTCAATTCCATCCATTGTTTCTTTCTGCATATATTTTTAGGGTGTGTCATATACATATCATTTTGCTTTGAATCTCATTTTCTCATCCATCTCTATTTACTGTAGAAAATAATCTGAAGTATATGTGGGTCTTGATCCTTTGATACCTAATGTAACTTTAACATTAGACATGAATAGCAATTTGTGAGCACATAAAAACAATACTATAGTGATTTATAGTTCCAAAGGCATGGTACCCTATCAAATAGTAAATATATTGCAACTCTTACATTAAAATTAGAATTTCCATATATGGTTAACAACTCCAAAGGTTAGTAATAATCAAGAAGTCTAAATAAAAATGACTAGCAGGAAATAAAATTTTCACATAGTAGTATGACTCACACTTCCATAGACTTGGCATCAAGACAAGGAAATTTTTCTGTAGGTTAAGGTAATCCAATCCTTCGTGAGCTATAACATATATGGATTTATTTACCTAACCATCAAAATTATCAGCCACAACCTTCTCATAATCCTTGCGATTGCGCTTCTTAGCCTTATTTGTAGGGATTGTAACCATGACCTAATGTTGAAATCCATCACCAACAAAATGAGCATCTCTAAAATAACCATCAATGATATAAACATACCTCTAAAAAACTTGTTGTCAATGATAAAAACATACCACTAATTATTGAAACTTGCTGTCAATTTATCCTAGCGCTAAAGACTAAAGTTCTTGCAATAAGACTAAAGTTCTTGTAATTTAAAAAAATAAAAATTCTATGCCCATCTTGAAATGCGAGGAGAAACAACGTATACATACATATAAGGTAGACCCATGTGTGATAAAATATCATGAAAACTGATACTTATGTATCAAACATGCATTGGTGTGTATCAATGACGCAAAAACACTAGTGCATACAAATGGTAAAATGTACTAATTTGTTTTAGTGGGAAATTTCCCCATGTGTTATATAATATTTTTGTAGGTATGCAAATGAATGCTCAACAGATGTCTCTTTACATAGAAATGTGGCATGCATGTGGTTTCAATGTCACTTAAGAGATTATATTCATGTGGCCTAAATGATGCTTAATAGATGTCAACCATGTTTCCTAAACATCACTTAAGAGACATCATTCATGTTTCCTACACATGCTTCACCTGGCTTAAACATGGAAAGAACATCAATTAAGAATAATAGTGGTAAATGAAAAAGATGAGGCAAGCAAAGAATCATGCATGGATATGAGCAATCAAAGGAGGAGATGAAGCAATAGGAAAGAAGGTAAGGAGTTTGTGAGAAGCTACATAATCAACTAGGAAAGAATAAAAAGGGTGGTAGCCATTAAAATCAATCAACCAATGGAGTAGGGTATTAGAGTGACTAATAAGTTCATGAAGAACCTTTGTGATTTGGACCAAGGTGTAAAATATATTGGTTTCTTATTAAAACCAAATGACTATCATTATGAAGACTGGACCTAGTTATACAATAAAGTAGAAGCTAGAATTTGTATTCTTTGTTGGAGATGTTTATCTTGAACAAGTTGCTTGGAATTAGTCAAGGTAGTTTTAGAAATTATTCCTATGTATGGATGTCAATAGCTAAGATACCTGAGGGAATTCTCAATAAAATCATTGATGGCAAGTATAAATACCTCATTGAGCTCCTCCTTCTTTCGAGACTAAATTAATATTCTCTACTGAACATGGCCAACCACGTGAAAGTGGAAGCTCTTATGGCCCCTCCCCCCCTCACATCACTCTCAATTCCCTATACCCAATGCATGTACTTGAAAAAAATATATTAAATTATATGCAAAAATGTGGATTTAATTTATTATAAAAAATAAGTATAGATAATGTTTATTTAGACACTTCTTTCTAGGTTTTTTTCCATTTACAAAATCAGCAAGCAACTCATCTATTGCAACTTGTCATTAAGTTCTCGTTGCATATAAACCTTGTCGTACCATCTGCCTAGTAGAGTACTCATGACGTGGATGCTACTGCAAGGGGTCAGGATTTGTTGCAATAATGTAAAAATATTAAATTGATATCTTATGTTATTATAATGACAAGTTTTTCATTAAAAAAAATATTACAGAGGTGTTTTTTACTGATGTGGCCACATCATGTACTTCGTGTTCCTGTCTAGGCTCATCTTGTATAGTAGGAGGCTCTACATTCTCTGCAGTTGAAAATTGAAAAGGTACAATTAATATTCACCATTTGCAATGCAATATCTTAAATTGTAGCATATGAATTCAATCATTACCATGATTCAAAGCATGACCTTCAATAGGTTGTTCTCCATACTCGACATTAGGTGGATCGTTGATTTCCTGCTCAAAACCGAGTCAATATTTTATTGCAAATATTTATAACGAATAGATTGCACAAGTAATCAATCTTAAATAAACTTCATTGACTTTATATACCTGCATGCAAGATGCATCACCGAAATATTGTGTTTGACCAGACAAGCTTTTTCGACGTCAACAACAACTCCAAAGCCATGCTGGAAGCCAAGATTCAAGTCTTCCTCTGTGGGCACTTCATTGGATCATTCGACCTACTTATTTGCATAATTTCATGAATTTACCTTTTACATTTCAATAAAACAGAAAATAATTTGCAATTTATTATTTGGATGTAATATTGGTTTTTTGATACTTACAATTTGTGCCTCCAAATTCGAATAACCACCAGGACCAAGCTTGTGGTGTCCAATTTGTTCTTGTCTTACCTTTGTGTCCTTTTATGTGTCTGAAAACCTATGAAAAGGTTGAAATACGTTAGATGTTTCAAATTTGATCTAAAAATTAATAATAATAAGGATTATAATTACATTGTTGAAAGTATTGCATACCTTCATGTGTCTGGCAGTAGCTTTCCTTGTTTTCTCAAAGCCCTCTCATTTTCATCTTCCACTAGGGATTTCCATTTTTTTCTGGAATCATTATAGGGTGCTCATACCTAGGGTTCCTTTCTAGATGAACCCTAAATTAGTCCCCCACAATCTTCATATGTTGGCCAATGCCCTTCTTTAGGACCTCTGCTCCATTGAAGGTCTCGCTGTCGAAGATGCCAACCAAGCGATTAGTGGGCTCATCATTTAGATGTTTTGTTTGTTTATCCCACCTTGTGTAGATGGTAGGACAAAATATCTCCAATGACATATCATTTAGATGTTTATATAAAACATCATTTCCTGCAAGACGATCATGTCACCATTAGTTGAAAAACAATGTTTTCTGATTATATTACAATAAAATTATAAACAATAAGTTAAACAATGTATAAATACCCTGGATCTTCTCTATCTTTATGGGAAAAAATATTTTCGTCCACCAAAAATATTGTTTCTAGCATACCCATGCTAGTGACACAGAAATATCTAGGAAATGTTGCTTGAGCATTATCATTACTAATCTTTGCATCAACCCCTTGTTCTATACGATCTAGCGTGCACCGACCACTAGCGGGTGCACTCACATTGGCATCAAGGGTGTTGTGAAATGTGTCGCCGACTATTCAGTCGACAAAAATGGCACATGAGATGCAAGTGGAGTCATATGCTCATGTGATGACTCTTCACAAGCATCATTAGTACCATCACCGCCCTCACCACTAGTGTGTGGGCGCAAAAATCCCTCTAAATACAAACCAATTGTTAGTTCACGATCATATACAAGTACAAATTATAAAATCATAAATGAATTTATCTTCTAATTCAAGATCCTACAACTTACTTTCAAGGACTTATATCTCTTCACCAAAACATCAACCTTTGATCTAATCTCGTTTGTCTACGGTTGAATGAATAACAAACAAATGATATCCTCATGATCTGGATTTATGTAGGAACGCAATAGAATACACAAATAACCATAGAAACAAATATGCAATGAAAATAACACTTCATTTCATTAATCAATAACTGAAACTTGTTTACATACAGAATGGAAATAAACTAGCTAGAGTGCTGGTAGCTTATCTCTGAGAAGAGATGTGGTGGCTGCATGCCTCTGAACTCTCTGTTACAATGAGGCTCGAAGGCCTATATATTATTGAGAAACAATGGAAACCCTACACATCCAAAAACCTAACCCTAGGAGGTGAAACGCCTTAATGTGGGCCTCGTTGGGTAACTTGGTACATCAATTTCCCGGGGTCGTAACTTTAGCATACTACCTCTGTTTGACGCGCATGATATATCGTTAGAAAGATCTGTTTAAGGAATACATCCATAAAGAATAAATATTGAGTCCGGAATGAACTCATATTTTCTCGACCATTCAATGCCAAAAAAACGTCGTTTAGGGCCTCAAAACGGCTCCGGAAGTTTAGGACCCGAAAACTGCCAAAAAAAGTAAATTGTGCTACAATTAAGGAAACTGGAAAACTAAAAGAAACAATGGTGGGGGTCCAAGAGGAATAGGTGGGTGGCCACCAATATTCTCTTGGATCATTCCTCCTCCCTTAGGAAGCAATGGTCCCCATTGCGTTGAGTTCCTCCATGAGATGAGGAAACTTCCGTTGAACTTGGTCCCTGGTGAAGGAGTTGGCCTGCTTTGACAACTTGATATAGCTGGATATTCTGCTGGCGGGTGTCCTTGATCTGTGTGTCCATAATCCGATCAGTGGTGGCTTGTTCCATGCAGTTGGGGTTTAACTATGTTGGTGTGAGTTGTTCTGCCACGTCTGATGTGTCCAGTAGAGGTGGAAAGTAGGGTCGAAGGCGGTCCACATTGAAAACTGGGTGTAGACCAAGGAATGGTGGAATACTGAGCTTGAAGGCATTGTCCACGACAGCCTTGGTGATAGTGTATGGCCCATATCGGAGCGGGTGAAGCTTGCGGTGGGGTCTAGTGAGGTGCTCCTTCTGCAAATGTAGCCACACTTTGTCACCCACCTGGAAGTTGTGTTGCACCCGATGCTGATCATGTCGTTGCTTGTACTTAGCATTGGATCTATCTAATATGTCATGAACCTGTTGGTGAATGTGCTGAATGCACTCAATGAATTTGTTTGCCTTGGAAACTTCAGACTAGACATGAGCTGAATCAGCCTGAGTAGCTGCAAATGGCATGTCTACGTCAATGGGACATAGTGGCTGGAATCCCAAGCCCACCTGAAAGGGGTTGTGGTTGGTTGAGATGTGGAGGGCCCGGTTATAGCTGTGTTGTAAATAGGGGAGGCTCTCATCCCATGTGCGTGGATGCTTTGAGTTGTACATGCACAAAATGTGTACGATCATCCTGTTGACGACCTCTGTCTGGCCATCAGTTTGGGGATGGAAAGCTATGGACTTTGTGAGCTTGGTGTCTAGCATTGACCATAGGCTAGACCAGAATGTACTAAGGAACCTGCTGTCTCGGTCTGAGATTATAGACTGTGGGATCCAAAAGTGTACCCACACTCATTCAAAGAAGAGTTTAGTAGTGGCTTCTGCTGTGATATTCTTCTTGCAGGCCGCCATTATGGCCATCTTTGAGAATCTGCCAATGACCACAAACACACAGTCGTTGCCGTGCTTAGTAGAAGGAAGGCCTGACATGTAATCCATGGAGATGGATTCCCAAGGTCGACTAGGGGTAGGCAACGGAGTATAGAGGCCTTGCTTCTTGATGGATGGTTTGGCAATGGCGCAGGCAGTTCAGGATCGGATGTACTTCCCAACGTCCTGTCGAAGGTTCGGCCAATAGAAATACTTCTATAGTACTGCCACTATTTTCTCGACCCCGAAATGCCCAGCGACCCGACTGTAGTGCGTTTCCCAAATCATCTTGGCACGCTCGCTTGAAGGAACACAAAGGTGTCCCATGTAACACAGTAGTACATCCTGGAGGTGAAATTTTGGAACTTGGTTTCCCTCCAAGAGCATCTGGTATGTGTGGATGAATTCTAGATCGCTATTGTAGAGAACTGGCCAATCAGAAGTCTCGTGCCCACAAGAGTTGAGCACGATCGTTATCGCCATGATCGGTGGTCGGCTAAGGCAGTCTGCAACATTATTGGTGCTTCCCTTCTTGTACTTGATGTTCAAATGAAACTGTTGTAGATATGTGGACCACTTCTGATGGCGATCATTCTATAACTTCCCTTGTGTCTGCATGAACTGTAGGGGTCGGTGGTCTGTGTGGATGATCGTTTCCTTCCCCAAAATGTAACACTTCCATTGTCGGTAAGCCTGTACAATGTAATGCATCTCTTTTTCATAAGTGGGATATTTGCGGACAGTGTCGGATAGTGTCTCACTGTGATATGCCACTGGATGCCCTTGTTGATTAAGGACTGCCCTAATAGCATAGTCAGAGGCATTTGTCTCGATCTCAAATGGTTGTTGCAAGTCTAGTAATGTGAGCACTGGGGCACAACATAGGCGATGTTTCAATTCTGCAAACACCTTCTGTTGAGTTTTCAACCAAAATAATTTCGCTTTCGCTCCTCCCTTGGTGACTTGACTCAAGGGCCAAGTGATATGAGAGAATCCCAACAAGAACTTGTAGTAGAAATTAGCAAGGCCCAGAAAGCTGCGAAGCTCTGTTAGAGTAGTTGGGGATGGCCAATCCCGAATGACTTGGATCTTGGTAGGATCCACATGTACCCCACAATCATCAATAATGTATCCCAGATACTAAACCTGGGTCATGCCAAAAGTGCACTTGTCCAAATTGGCACACAACTTATGCTGCCGCAATGTTTGGAGGACCTGTCGGATGTGGTGGAGGTGCTCTTCCCAAGTCTGTCTAAAGATTAGGATGTCATCCGAGTACACTACTACAAATGAGTTGGTGAATGGTCACAAGATGTCACCCATCAGTCTCATGAAGGTTGCAAGAGCATTCGTCAGCCCAAAAGGCATGACCAACCATTCGAAAAGGCCCTCCTTGGCTTTGAAGGTAGTCTTCCACACATCGGTCGGTTCGATTGGTACCTGGTGATACCCGGAATTTAAGTTGATCTTGCTAAAATGTTTCGCCCCTTGAAGCTGGTCTAGGAGGTCATCAATCCATGGGATCGGGTACCTATTCTGGACAGTGTTCTTGTTCAGTGCCCGATAGTCAATACAGAGTCTCTAAGTCCCATCCTTCTTCTGTACCAACACGATCGGGCTCCCACAGGGCGATGAACTTGGCCGAATGTGACCCTTCTGTAGCAGCTCCTGAATTTTCCTCTTGATTTCATCATTCTCCAGAATAGAACGATGATAGATCGGTCCATTGGGCAGCGGCACACCTGGGGTCAGATCGATGGGGTGCTTGACCTGACAGTGGAGAGGCACCCCAGTAGGTGAGGTGAATATGTCCCGGTACTCCTCCATGACCTTGTCCATTTTTTGTTGTCATGCGGAGGGGCCCTGTCTGGAGGTTGTGGCAACGATCTTCTTCTTGCCCTGAGGGCAGATCATCAATAAAATAAACTTCTCGGTTTTGGAAATGAGCTTACTTCATTGTTTTATAGTAACCAAAGAGATAGCAGTAGGAGGTGGTACCTTTGGTATTCTGTACAAATTATTTCCCAACGTAATAATAACAGCACGAGGCCGGGACTCATACACAACATGTCGCTTCCATAAGTATGGTTGACCTAATAATACATCACAAACATCAAGAGGAGCAATATCACATAATACCTCATCGGTGAAGGGCTTGATGCTGTACGAAAGTCGGCACTGCTGGCTAACGCGAAGATATCGTCCTTGGTGAAGCCACCCGATGGTGTATGGCTGCGAGTGTGTTGTGGTCGGTGAACCCAACTGCTTCACGACCTATGCTGAAATTAGGTTCTTTTGGCTCCCACTGTCGACAATGAACTGTAGCGGGGAACCCTTTACCCACATCTGGGAGTGGAAAAGACGCTCCTCCTCCTCTGAATCTTCTGGATCTTCCTTTTGAACTTCGTGGTGGAAACAATGGCGTTGGGCTCTGCATCAATAATATTCTTCCCTCTGTCATTCCCCTTCTCGGGTTCTGATTCAGTGTCAGAGTATGCATCTGATTTAGAAGCCTTTATCTCGGCCACTAGTGACTGCTTAGCCCGACACTCACTTGTGTTGTGAGTGGGGATCTTATGGAACTTGCACCACTTTCTCGCTTCCTTCTTTGGCTTTGCAGTGTTGCTATTTTCTTGCGGCTTTGGAAAGTTTTCTTGAGTCACCATGCCTTGGTTGTGTCTTTGGTTTTGCGGTTTGGGGGCACCTTTCCCTTGCTTCTAATTCACAGATCTAAAGTCTCGCTTTTTTTGTTTGAATTTTTGCTCAATTTTGGCAGCGTACCGATATGGCGTACCAAGCGAGGAGATGTCGAGGAACTCCATTTCCTCCTGAATGTATCTGTGCAGAAAACTATGGTACTTCATCACCAAATGTTTCTCTGAATCTTTGATACCCAACTTGGTGCGCAGGGTATGGAACAGATTCGACAGCTCATGCACATCTTGATCTCTTTGCTGCCGCAGCATAGTCCATTGGATGTAGTTGTCCTCATAGCTCCCCACCAGATAATATTGTCCCTTTATGGCATCTCGGAAAGAATTTCAAGTGGATATGACCGAGAACAGAGAGGGTTTCTCCTCATCCTTCCTCTCACAGTAGGTCTCCCACTAGTCCTTGACATGGGGGGCGGCTTTGAGTAGAGAAAAAGTAATCTTTTCCCGGTTAGAAAAGTCATGAACCAAGAAATATCCTTCTAATAGATTCAACCATTTATCTACGGCGTTTGCATCTATTCGACCATCAAATATGGGAATGTCGAAGTTTACTTGTACCTTAAAAGGGGTTGCACCTCCAGAGTGGCTGCTAGATGCAGATGCGCCGCCAATGGGAAGTCGTTGAAGGATCTGGCTGAAGTTATCCATCATCGCATTCCTTTGTTTTTCAAGGGCCTCCTAGAGCAACATTTTGATAGGATATTATGTGCCCTCATCTTTCTTTTCATCCCCCATGGGTGGTCGTCGGGATTTGCGAGGCTGATTTTGCAAAGGTTCAACCAGATCGAGCCCTAACTCTTTATATCCCGCCCTCGTTGGGGACATGCAAAGAAGGATCGAGAAAGAGCAGATTGCTCTGATACCACTGATCTGGATTTATGCAGGAACGCAACAAAATACACAAATAACCATAGAAACAAATATGCAATGGAAATAACACTTCATTTCATTAATCAATAACTGAAACTTGTTTACATACATAATGGAAATAAACTAGCTAGAGTGCTGGTAGCTTATCTCTGAGAAGAGATGTGGCGGCTACATGCCTCTGAACTCTATGTTACAATGAGGCTCGAAGGCCTATATATTATTGAGAAACAATGGAAACCCTACACATCCAAAAACCTAACCCTAGGAGGTGAAACGCCTTATTGTGGGCCCTGTTGGGTAACTTGGTACATCAATTTCTCGGGGTCGTAACTTTAACATACTACCTCTGTTTGACGCACATGATATATCGTTAGAAAGATTTGTTTAAGGACTACATCCACAAACAACAAATATGAAGTCTGAAATGGACCCATATTTTCCCTACCATTCGATGCCAAAAAAACGTCGTTTAGGGCCTCAAAACGGCTCCGGAAGTTTAAGACCTAGAAATTGCCAAAAATAGTAAATTGTGCTACAATTAAGGAAACTGGAAAACTAAAAGAAACAAAGGTGGGGGTCCAAGAGGAATAGGTGGGTGGCCACCAATATCCTCCTGGATCACCTCATTATTTTTTTAAGGTCTTCTCTATCATTTTAATTGGGTCGAGCGAAGATCCAGTGTCAACATCACACATGATCTCATCCACATCAATATCTATTGATTTATTTGATGCTAGATCAAACGTTGGATCTATAGACCGCAACAAAAATATATAAAACATTACTAAAATGAAAGCAATATAATGAGGAAAACAACATAATAAAAAACCTATTTCTCATGTTCAATTTCAAAAATTATAATTAGGTATACCTATTGCCTCGAGGATGGCGTTGTCTGATCCACAACTGGGGTCTTTCCCCGATCATCACCCTACAACAAAAATGTAGAAAACATTATCATAATGAAACCGATATACACAAGAAAAAGACGTAACAAAAAAAACATATTGGTCATATTATATTTGTGCAATTAGAAATAGGTATACATGCTGAATCGAGGAGCGTGTACTCATCTGATTAACAGTTGGAGACTTGCCCCGATCACTTCCCTACAACAATAATTGTAGAAAAAATTATTGAAATGGAACCATTGTACTCACGAAAAAAACACAATAAAAGTTCTCATATAATTATATTTGTTCAATTACAATGAGGATTACCCGTTGCCTCAAGGATGGTCTACTCCTCTGATCAATTGTTGACGAGTTGCCCCGATCACTTACATGTGATGAAAAATACATAATTCATTATCGAAATGAACCCAATATACTCATGAAAATAAATAATAATAATAAAACATATTGCACATATTATATTAGTAAAGTTACAATGAGGATTACATGTTGCCTCGATGATGGTATACTCCTCTGATCAACTATCGGAGGGATGCCTCGATCACTAGCATATGATGAAAAATACATAATTCATTATATAAATGAAACTAATATACTAATGAAAAGAAATAATAAAAAAACATATTGCACATGTTATGGTAGTAAAATAACAATGAGGTATACATGTTTCCTCGAGGGAGGTACTATCTGATCTACTGGTAAGGAGCTGCCCCGATCAACACCCTACAACAAAAATATAGATAACATTCTCTAAACGTAACGATTATACTCATGAAAAAACATAACAACTAAACATTTTGTTCATATTATATTTGTACAATTGCAATGATGTATATTTGTTGCCTCGAGGATGGTGTATTCCTCTGATCATGAACTGCTGGGGAGATTCCCCGATCTCTACCTTGCATCTTAAATATAGAAAATTTTAATGAAAGTAGAACAATAGAATACCAAAAAATACATAAGATATTAATTAAACTACATGGCAGTCCAAACATTATAGTAAGTGACAAGGATCCCATTTTCACTGAGATTAATACATAAGAGACTTATTCTCTTAAAATAGTACCTAGACTAGGTAGAACTCCATAAAGGTACTATTAAGTAATTAGTATCTATTAGAACTATTAATAGATACTAGTCTAGGTACTATTTTAAGAGAATAAGTCTCTCAAGAATATTTGGTTTTGTTTCTTATAGAGTTTGTATTTTCAACTAGTATGTATTTGATTTTGGTAAAAAAAATATAGTATTGTAATCCTTCAGGTTTAAATGTGTAATAAATTCACCTTAGTGACTTAAGCTATACAAGTTAGGGTTTCAGTTATTATTAGTTTTTAAGGTGTTAGACAAATAACACCTCTTGGACTCTTTATAAGAGAGGTGAATCTCATTTAAATAAATGCACTAGTTCTTCATAATATCAATGCATGTTATTGTGTAATCTCTCTCATTCGCTTTATGATGTAACTATATCTAGGATTTCTAACCTTGTAACACATGCACACATAAACACGTGCATTCATTTTTATTCCTTTATACTTATAATAACTACCATTATAGAAAGATAATACATTTAAAGACATTAAGCTAGTGTAAATACTTGAGTAAAACTCTAGGTTAACCTTAAACCTAAGTCAATTCCTTGTTTAGTGTTGGGTGAGATTTGTTTCCTAAAGTAGGCCCTTTATTTTGTAGAATGAGGGGCACTAGATGTGGAAATTTTAGATCAACGAAAATGAATTAACTTTATTATGTCCTTGCATAAAATGGACATACAGTCTTTGGGTTTTTGTTTCCCTTGCATTTACTCCTTGGTACTTCCTAACATTGTGTAGTCCATGGTATTTACTCTGTATATTGTTTTATCTTCAACGTATAAATTTATGTGGCTCATATTTGCTCTATGTTCCTAGTGTATAGTTGCTAATAGGATCGGTGTACAAGTGTTTTAATGTTGACTGTGGGGTTTTAATGTCAACTAGCAGTTTAAGGGGTTTTGGCAGGAGGAGGTTTATTGCACTAAACTACGTGTTGGCTTACCTGGTGCGGTGGGTGTGCCAGGTGTTGAGCCGACGCTTGCCTCGATTGTTGGCATGCATAGGGTGGTGGCGATAGGGGGTCAACTGGAAAGTACGCCATAATTATTGTTGGTTATTGTTGGAGACAATGCCATCTTAAGTTGGTTTATGATGTGTTTTTTTCATGTTGTGTTTGTATTGTTTGTGTTGTAGTTTTTATACGAGGTTGTGGGTTGGTTCTAGTTGTTGGATGGAGGGCATGCCATAGTTGTTGTTTCCAAGTTTAGCTGTTTTATGCTATTTTTGTTGGCTTTATGTTGTGTTTGTATTGCGGTTTTTTCATGGGGTTGAGATATGGCAATGGTTGTTGGATGGGGGACGCTATAGTTTTTGGATGCGCTAGAGAAGCTGGGGTTTTTCGAGGGAGGGAGGGGGGATTGTTTTCTTTTTTAGTAGAGGTTGTTAGGTGTTGTGTGGAATGGATTTGGTGAGATATCCAAGGCCTATCTTGTTAGCTGCAATTTTTATTGTGCTTTTTGTTGTTGTGGACGATGACTTCAGGTTTTCCCCCCTGGCCATGTTAGCTACAATTTTTATTGTTGGTTGTGAGCCATGATGATGCCGATTCTTATTTGATTGTAGGTCATGGATAGTTGTTTTTTTTGTGTTGGTGGCATTGTGGTTGAGCAAGTGGTGTGCTTCTTTGGGACTCAAACTTGATGTAAGTACATGTTTTTGAGATTGTTATGTCTCTAAAGTGCAATTTTGGGGAGTGGTGAATGTTTTGTAGGTTGTGTGTTATGTTGATGTTGTTAGTGTATTCGAGGAAGTTTTGCTGCAAGTGAGGAATTGATTAGTGTTTACGTAAGTCAGTTATTCACAAATCCCGTGAGTTTTTATTGTGTTTGTTTATTTTTTGTTGCCTAAAATCTTCGAATGGAAATACCTTTGTTGGATAGGGTTCCAATGTCAAAAAATATAGTTTTGCTAGGGTTGCATAGATATAAAACATACAATTTAGGATGGTTGTTGATTTTTGGTTTTGGTTTTTAGTCGGCGTGCGTAGTTGATTATTGTTGTATAGAGGGTCAAGTAAAGCTTGGTTCTTGGTTTATCGAGGGTCAAAACTAGTTTTTTTTTTTTAATTTGAGCTCTTTGGTTTGATCATATGGTCCATGTAGATTTTTCAAGGAATTATGAGTTATATGCATTGATTTTCTTTGGTTCATATTTGTTTTTTTTTAAGAGTATAGGATTCAAAGTTGTAGACTATGGCATGTTTTGTAAGTTTTGAAAGGCTAAGAGCAGTTGGGATCCTGACTCTTAGGATTTTGATTACCATTGCCAACATGATCATAATGATTTCCTTTCACAAGTAACTTGGGGTTGGCGGTAGTGAGGGCTTTGTGTTTGGAGGGTATTTGGAGAGAAGAAGGGAGGCTGGTCATTCTTTAATATGAACAATATTGCTTGCTCTATTGATGTGATAATTGAAAGTAAGCATAGTCACATAAATACAGTGGCTATCATGCCTTGCCGCATTTGGTTTTGTTAAATTACAAGGAGGGATTGTAATAGCTAGCATGTTTTTTTCTCACAAATTGAAGTGTGCATGTCTTTTTTGTGGCAGTGTGGTTAATATGCCAACAATGTTGTGTTTCACTGAGGGGAATCATAAGCACTGCCGACAATGTTTACCTGATGGAGTGATAGATTTCTTCATTCAAAGACTTAGTTTTGTTGCATTGGTAAGAAATACCTTTGAATTGATGGTGAAAGGTCTTAAAGTTTGAGATTCTTGAATTAATGATGAGAGGTCATGGATTTTAGAGTGTTGATATCACTTGGTTGATTTTGTTCCCTAGCCTACCTATTCTAGAATGACTATGGCACTAGTCAAGCACAAATGAGCAAGCTCATTCAGTCCTTCTTGTGGGTCTCCTTTTCTATGGAAGCTTTGTTCATTGTGTTTTATTGGGATTATTATGTGATACTTTCTTTGGCATAGTGATTGTTTCATTTTAGTGTATTAGTTGTAATTGTTTCGAGACGTTGTGAGTTTCTTTGTTGGAAGTGTTGATTGTTTCATTTTGATTCATCTGTTGGAATTGTTTGCAGATGTTTTGTGTTTGTTGCTTTGAGATACTTGTAATCTATCCGATAGAAGTTTGTATATTTGGTTTTGTTGACAATGGTATAAATGTGTTAAGATTTGAATTTCTTGGAGTTATGTTATTCAGAGTTTTTTTTGTTGAAACCTAATTAGAATTTGAGAAAAATTGTTGAAATTGCAAATATTTCTAGGAATTTTTTTTGTATAGATATTGAGTTTACGTGTTAAGCTTAACACCTACACTCTATTGCAAACAAATTGGTGTTGTTTGGGAAAACTTAATATTTTTTTATGTATTGTTAGATTAACACAACAATAAATGAAGTTTTTTTGCTATTATAAAAATTTATTCTTGCCAGACTTTGAAATCTAGCTATAAGTACTGAATGCTTGAATTTGATTAAGTAGCAATTAGAACTTGAGGTTTGAAATTTTTGGAATTTATTAGATAATAATCCAGTGTGAGGATTTTTTTTATTGAATTTTCTACCAATAAAAAAAATATGTTCAAGATCCATGCTATGTTAAGGTCCTTGAAGGAAAAAGAAAAATCATTATAATAGCTAAACACATGTTATTCGTGAGGGAAGGAAAATAACATGATATTGCTGAAAATATTTAATAATTTAGATGAGATTCACTAAGGTGTGTGCATAATTTGGTGATATCTTCATTACTTTCCAAGATATTTCATGGTTTAGATAAGATCGTCCAAGGTTAGCTTATGCTTTAATGAGATCTACAATCATCCTTAGCGCCATATCTTCCTTGAATTTAGGCAATAGAATTTTCTTCACTATCAATAGATTGATGATTATTTTAGAGAGATCAAAGCATAAATAAATTGGAATAATCAAATTTTTTTATTTCTTTGATATATACTTGAAGCTTAAATATGATTAAAACTTTTAACTAAATATCTATTAAATGTTAAAATTTTAAATATATATATATGTGTGTTCAAATTTAAGTCATTTTTAATTATTTAATCAACAATTAAATTACTTAAAACATTTAAATAAAATAAACTAAATAAAAATATTTATTCAAAATAAAAATTATCACCATTTAAATTATTAATTTAATTTTTTTTATTATTAACTTTAAAAAATCATAATTCAAAAAAATAAATTATCCACTGATAACTTCTTTACTAACATTACCTTTTTTCTTTACATGATTATCTTTCCATCCCTATGAACTAGGCTAACTTTTGTTTCGCTATAATAAATTAGCAAGACAAAGTTCCAAACAAAATTTTAGAAAAAATTTCAACTAGAAGTGCTTCGTTCACATACTTATTTTGTCATTATGTTGTCCTTCTTACCTTTGCATAATAACATTATCCAATTGAAATGGTGGAGTGAAATTCTTCATTATATTTATCAAGAATAAGAATAAGAAAATTAATTGTTTTGAAAACTATTCAATTGCATAGAGTTGGGACTACTAATTTCTATAAATAAATGTTCTGTATAGTTTCAAATGGGGACTACCAAATTTATAAATAAGTGCATGCTTTCTTTATAGTTTCAAAGCTTTGGGATGGAAAAATAGAATATTAAATAACTATCTTAAACCTATATAAATTTGTATTTCGTAATTCAGAAATACTTAGAACATTTATTTGTGATAATAGAACTTTTAATTATTAAGGACATTATAAAAATTATATTGATTTTTATTTGTTGTTTGACATGAATTGGTGTAAATGATCTGAATATTTAGATATTATAAATTTGTCGAGTGAAAGATCAAACGTTATTTACAAATATCAATAAAATATATATATATATATAAAGATGGATACAACGACACCATCAAAAAGGAAGATCGTTAAATTTCCCAGAACTATTCTATCGTCAAGGATTTGGACCAGACTCCTTGTGCGATGTCTACATTAGAAGTTCTTCAGACTTGTCCTCCGTAAAGGAAAGCCTTGTTGTCTGCTCTTGGGGTGGCTTATGGAAGCTCTCCTTCTGTGATCAAATTTGAAACTCATGGAGTCCAGCCTCGCTTGCTTTACTATGTATCCCTTTTGGTGCATGTAGAGTGTCCAAACAACACCATCAAGCGCACATTGATTGATGAGGGTGCTGCGGCTTCTGTGATTTCTTTGTCATGTTGGAAGGGGTTGGGTTCTTCCGCGTTGTCTAATTCAGGAAACATGTTAACTGCATTTGATGGAAGATCATTTCGACCACATGGAATTCTTCCTTCCTTTGAGGTCCAATTGGGAGGGAAGACCGTTGCGATCGAAGTCAAGGTGGTTGATGCACCCCTTGACTATAATATTTTGTTGGGTAGGAACTGGATTTATAATATGCAAGCGGTCACGTCATCACTCTTCCGGGTGGTTTGTTTTCCTTTGGATGGTTAAGTTGTGACAGTTGATCAAAGATCCTTTGATAATTCTAGTTTGCAAGCATCGTCGAGAGCTTCGATCTTGGTTATCGGTCATTCTCATCCTGCAACTGAGAATATTGGGGTAGGCATGTATCCTTCTCTTATGGGAACTTTTAGTTTTGCTACACCCATCCTTATGATCGGTTCTAGTCTTGGTAAGGCTTCAACGTCATTGATTTCGGTTCCTTTTCGCACTTCGCATATGGAGGACCCTTGGACTCTTCCTTCTCTGAGTACTTCGATTGAAGTTACTATACCTACTGAGACGGACATGTCGTTGCCTACAACCATGGTGGCTTATCAAGCTAATCTTGATTTGGTTGTAGAGTCTAGTCCTTCCTCTTCACGAACAGAAGAGGAGGACCCTTATGCATTTCCTGCTTGGGCAGTGTCATCATCTCACTCACATGACTTCCTCGATGACATCTTTCCATCAGACGAGGCTATGTCTAGGTTAGAACAATCTTGGGGAGAGTTGAATCATAGATCTTATTTCCTCCCTAAGCTTGATGATCTTGAGCGTGATGATTTTAAGGCGATCTTTAGTGAGAAAATTGGTAGGCCCATGGTCCCATTAGGCTCTCCTATCAAGTATGCTGAAGGAAACATGGATAACTTGTCACCAACCATATCTATCAATATATCTTGTGTTCATGGCAAGATTGAAAACGTGCACATTGGGGCGGATTGTTCCCTCGATGAGATTAAAGAGTACATCGAGCTGTTTTAAAGAATTTTGAGATGTGTTCACTTGGTCGTATGAAGAAATGTCAGGAATTGACCCTCGCATTGTCGAGCATGAAATCAAAACCTATCCAGATGCTAAGCATGTTCGACAACGTTTGAGAGCTATGAATCCTAGGAAAGCGTTTGCAATTAAGGCAAAGATAGAGAAGTTACTCAAAGTTGGCTTCATCTATCCCATTCCCTTGACGGAGTGGGTGTAAAACCCTATTCCGGTGGATAAGAAGCAGGGAACGATCCGAGTATGCACTGATTTTAGAGATTTAAATCGATCCTGTCCTAAGGATAATTTCCCTACACCATTTATTGACCAAATCTTGGATGAGTGTGTGGGGAGCGAAGTTTATTCCTTTATGGACGGTTTCTATAGCTATAATCATACCCAAATTAAACCCGAGGACCAACATAAGACTTCTTTTATTTGTCCTTGGGGCACATTTGCGTACTGGAAAATGCCCTTCGACCTTAAAAACGTCGGAGCTACCTTTCAACGGGCCATGACCTTTTCATTTCACGACCTTAAAAAGATTATTGAAGTATGTTTGGATGACTTAGCTGCTCACTCTCGTTTGAGGGTGCGTCATCCTTATCATTTGCGTTTGTTTTTCGAAAGATGCCACCGTTATCAAGTTCGGTTAAATCCTCATAAGTGCATCTTTTGCGTGAAGGTTGGTAGTTTACTAGGGTTCATTGTTTCTGAGGAGGGTATAAGGGTCGATCCTTTGAAGGTTGAGGAAATACTTCAGTGTTCTCCCCTGTGTAACATTAGACATCTTCAGTGTTTGCAAGGTATGGCGAAATTCTTGCGAAGATTCATAGTTAATTTTGCCAATTTGACTAGAGGCTTCATGCGTTTATTGAAGAAAGACACTCCATTTATCTGGGATAAGTGATCCGAAGAGTCTTTCGATGCTTTGAAGAAAGCCTTGGCATCGACCCCCGTGCTTATTCCACCCGATTATAGCCGTGATTTCGTTATATATGTGGCCGCATCTGAAGAGACGATTGGTACGATATTGGTTCAAGAGGACGAGGAGCTTTAGGATCATGTCATCTACTATCTTAGACGAAACCTTATTGACATGGAGCTTCAGGATCATGTCATCTACTATCTTAGATGAAACCTTATTGACATGGAGCTTCGTTATACTCATGTCAAGAAGTTGGATTTAGCTACCGTCCATTCGGTTCAGCGTTTAAGACATTACATCCTTCTTCGCCAAACTTTCGTGGCAGCTCACATTAATCCATTTCAGTTCGTCCTCACTCGAAGGATGATAGGGGGAAAATGCAATAAGTGGATAGTGATATTGCAAGAGTTTGACCTCAAATTTGTTTCAACAAAGTCGAAGAAGTCAATTATTTTTGCTGAGCTTATTTATGATTTTCCGAGTTTGGATGAAGGATAAGTTTATGAGGATTCGTTCATGGATGAGCACATATTTCTCATCTCGATTGCTGACCCATGGTATGGGGACATCATTGTCTACTTGCAAACTTTGAAGGTTCCTTCTGACCTTTCACGGGATGAGCGACATCGATTATGTCATGTATCAAAGAGTTACCTCATTGTGGATAACACTTTGTATCGTCGTGGGGTTGATTCCATTTTACGTCGTTGCTTAATTCATGAGAAGGTTGAGGTTGTTCTGAATGATTTCCATGGAGGGGCATGTGGTGGTCATTTATCTGGGCTTTCTACAGTCCAAAAAATCTTGAGAGCAGGGTATTTTTGGCCGTCCATATTTAAATATTACTTTAATGCGGTCAAGAGGTGCCACCCTTTCCAGGTGTTTGCACAGAATATGCGCTCTCACCCTGCCCCTTTGCATCCGATCATCACCGTCGATCCCTTCACCAAGTGGGGGGTCGATTTTATGGACTGCAACCCATCTTTGGCTTGGGGGGCACCATCATATTATTGTGGTTGTTGACTATTTCACGAAATGGGCAGAGGCTATGCCCACAGTTAAATCGGATGGTGAGATAGCCACACATTTCGTATTCAACCAAATTATCACCTTGTTTGGCATTCTGAGGGAGCTTGCCACTGACCATGGTAGGCACTTTCAAAACAAAATGATGGAAGAGTTGTCTTCGAAGTTAGGGTATAAACAAGAGCATTCATCTTCTTACTATACTCAAGCGAATGGACAGGTTGAAGCAGTGAACAAGTCACTTAAGTCCATTCTCCAACGAACCATCGCACAAAGAAAGACCAATTGGCACATCATTTTATATCCTGCTTTGTGGGCCTATAGAACCATGGTTAAGACTGCCACTGGCTTTTCTCCTTATCATCTTGTGCATGGGGTGGAGTCTGTTTTACCGATTGAGTGCGAAATGCCTTCTTTGAAGCTAGATGTGGAGCTTTTAACAGACACTTCCACATTGGAAGAGCATTTGGTCCACTTGGAGCAGCTTGATGAGCAACGTCAAGATGCTTTAGTCACTCTTGAGATTAACAAACATCGCATTAAGGTCCTATACGATAAGTCTATCTATCCTAGGAGGTTTAGTGAAGGTGACTTGGTTTTTTTATGGGACCAAACTAAGGAACCCTTGGGGGCAAGAAAGTTTAATCCCATGTGGCATGGGCCTTACATTGTCAAGCATGTATTAGAGAAAGATGCCTACAAGTTAGTCGTTTATGAAGGGACAGCCTCAGTGGAGCCTAGAAATGGGATCTATCTTAAAAATTACTATGCATGATTTTTAGCCGAGGCTGACTTGTTGTATATTATTGTACATTTTGCATAGCGTAGTTTTGGTCTACTTGTGGTGATCGAGTTTGTTAACTAGCTTCCTTTTGTTGTGGAAGATGTCGAAAGAGTCTTTAGTTTATGTAGGATTTGTTGTTGATACTAACCACCACTCTCAAAACTCAGCTTCGACTGCTTGGGTGATTTATACTCCTACGGGTCAGGTGTTGTCTTCAGGAGGGGTTTGTTTACGACCTTCATCAAACAATGTTGCAGATTATAGTGTTGTTATTGAGTTATTGTGTGATGCCATTTCACATGGTGTTCACTCTGTTGAGGTACGTCTTGATTCACAGTTAGCGTTTTCACAGTCTTAATGGCTTGTATCATGTTAGGGATCCAACTTTATTACGAAGGTTCTTGGGTGTCATGTTGCTTGAATGACGATTTGAGAACATAACATATATTCATATTACACGAAATTTTAATCAAGTTGCTGATTCATATGCTAACTTTGTACTAGATTGGCATTTGTTTCACAGACCATAAGCATTAACAAACATTTACACATGTAAATCAAATAATAATCGATCATCATAGGTATTTTTCATTAAAATATATGTCCAAAAATGTGGTGTCATAATACATAATGTGTCATATACAAAAATGGGGCTTCTGAGCCACCAAAATATACTACATGGTCATACAAAAAATATACACCCCAAGCTTCTAATATTGTGGGGGAGGAGGGCGTTAATCATGGTAGCACACTACGGCTCTAGCTAGCCAACGAAATAAATGAACCGATGTCCATGGTACTCCAACCACCTAGCGCTGTATGGCCTCAGGCCAGTCCTCGACTTGTGCCATGGAAACCCTATGTGTCAAACGAATGAAGTTTGTGTGGATGCTTTGGAGTGTACGCTCCGCATCCGCACCCATGATATCATCTCCTCTTACCCTCCATCGATGATGAGGGAAACCATCTAGCCGTTGTGGTCCCACATCTGTATGTACATGACAGAGTATCACTATATGTCACCGCACCAAAAACATGTCTTTTTGATTCCATATATCAAAAAATACAAAAAAAAATTAACAATTCAAAAAACAAAGTTGGAGTCGAGATTCGTTACCTATCTCTCCATATGTAGAGCCTGGTGGTATGGGCATGTCCAGGTCTCCACAGAAGTCGATCCCTACATAGGGATAGTCATCTATGGCAACGATCTGTTTCCTCCACCAGAGGAAGAAGTCTGTTGGGTAGGGGTTGGCCACCCGTCCCCCTTCCAGTCTCTGCATGACATTATCCCAGTGTAGTTGAGCCAGATCTTGAACTCTGTGTGGGGGAATCTCAACTCTAGGGCTTAGCCCCGACACACACTCGAAAAAGAAATCACTCAAGATGCTTCTGTAACCGAAGTTCCTCACCCGCCCCATCTTATAGTCAGTAAGTTGTTGTTTCATGTTGCACAGTAGCGAGGTACTCCAGTCATATATAGTATGGTGCATGCACTCCACTGCATAGAACATTAGAGGCCTTGAATCCCGGTGGAGAGTTGCCAATCCCACTATCCTTCCCAATTCCAACAGTATGGCTTTCAGCCCAAGATTTTGGATCGCATTTGTTGGGATTTGACTCCCAACCTTCTTTGTATCTAGGAAACAGTACATAACAATATACTCATATATAGTGAGCCCGCGTCCTGGCCCACGAGACCTTAGGTTTACCACCTCCCCTCTGTGAGACAAACCTATGATAAAGTATATGTCCTCAACTTCAATGCTGAGAGGCATGCCATCTAACTGAAAGGTCTCTGAGTCGGGATCCCAGTAATCCACTAGTAGCTGGAGTAGCCCTGGATTTTCCCTTAAGCTTCCAAGGCGCCAAAACTTGTATAGTCCACATGCCCTTAGCGTTTGTTGAGCCATGAGATCAGCTTGCACAGGCTCTTCAACATCACCATGTTCACGCTCCCTCCACTCTATCACCATCTTGCACTAATATTTCCAAGTTTCATTAGAGTTTGACCTTGCATTTATCATTTACGGACATGTACGCGAGTATCGTGGTCTTTTTTGTTCGGGTACACAGGGTACTCCCACAAGACCGAACACCTAGAGTAACCGTGGAGCAACCACTTCACACAAAAAGATCACAGATCAATACACCGATGGTTGTCACGTGGTTAAAACCCTTGAGAGGGAAACATTCCATGACCCCAGCCAAATAGCTACTTGGAGCAATTTATTATGCAAAAAAAATAAAGTTACCTGAGCTTCTCATAATCGATCAACTAGCCAATGACCCTCCATGCTCTTTAAATAGAGATCACAGACCAATAAGGTGTTAAGCCACAGATCAATGGTAGGTATGATCTAAGAGAAGTTGAATCGTCAGATCACTCTATGTCTAGAACATATCGTGACCGTCGGATTAGAATATTTACAAATGCATACTAATGCATATTAAATAAAAACACTTTTACCTAACAGATATATTACACAAGTTGATCTTAACTAACTCCTAAGTGTCTAAATATCCTAACATCCCCCCTTAAGAAAAACTTGGGATAGGATTGAAGGATTTACAAAAGTGACACCATTAGGAGAAGGAAGGAGGCATTAGAGCCTATCCCCCCTTAAGGACACATTCCTGAAATCCTAACATAGATAGAAGTTTAGAAAAATTCGCTTCTATAAGAGACTTGGTGAAGATGTCTACAACTTAATCATCTGTAGGGAAATATAGCACTTCAATAACATGATCATGAACAAGATTTCTGATGAAGTGCATGTGTATCCCAATGTGTTTTCCGCGCTAACGTAGAACTGGATCTTTGGCAAGCTTGATGGCACTTTGATTGTCACACCAAAGTGGAGTAGGCTACTACTGCTCGAATCCAAACTCTGAAAGGATCTGTCGAAGCCATAAAGATTCCTGACTGACATTAATTTCGGCTCGATATTCTGCTTCTGCTGAAGAAAGAGCAAGAGCTTGTTGTTTTTTACAAGCCCAAGTGACAGGTCTAGATCCCAGACTGAAAACATAACCTGCAGTAGAATTTCGATCATTAGGATCTCCGGCCCAATCTGAATCAATGAAACCAACAACAAATGTTTCCCCCCTGTAATGTAATGAATCCCAAACTGAATTGTACCTCAAATATATCGAAGTATTCTTTTTGCTGCTTTCTAGTGATTTTCATGAGGTGTTTGCATATAATGGATAACATGACCAATAGAAAATGAAAGGTCAGGACATGAATCAAGTATAAAAGACTACCAGCAAGCTGACGATACAAGGTGACATCTACTTCAGGGGAAGTACAAGTGGCAAAAAGTTTGACTCCAGACTGGAAGGGAGAAGGGATTGGTTTACAATCTTCCATGTGGAAGTGACGAAGAAGGTCACAAGCATACTTAGACTGGGAAAGAAAGATTCCTTCTTTGGTTTGCAAGACTTGGAGACCAAAAAAATAATGCAAATGTCCTAAGTCTGACATTTCAAAATTTTGCTTAAGACTGGATTTCACATGGGTTATAATTTTAGGGTCACTACCAGTAAGGATAAGATCATCAACATAAAGAACAAGTATGATGAGATAGTTTCCTACTTTCTTGGTATAGACATTGGGGTCAGATTGGCATCTAGAAAAACCAGTGTCAAGGAGAAAGCTATCCATTTTGGCATACCAAGCTCTAGGAGCTTGCTTAAGGTCATATAAGGATTTCTCAAGGAGACAGACAAGGCTAGAGTTATCCTGAACATATCCAGGAGGTTGTTCCATGTAAATTTCCTCCTGTAAATCACCATGTAAAAAGGCAGACTTGACATCCATTTGATGGACTTCCTAGTTATGTAAGGCTGCAAGGAAAAGAACAAGGTGGATGGAATTCATTTTTGCGACAAGAGCAAAGGTTTCATTGTAGTCAATCCATTCAACTTGGGATAAAACCTTTGGCAACTAACATTGCCTTAAGTCTTTCAACACTTCCATCTGATGTATACTTAGTTCTATAAACCCATTTACATCTGACAAGTTTTCTTTCTTTTGGAAGAGGAACAAGATCCCAAGTATCGTTCACCATTAAGGAACGATATTCTTCATTCATAGCCGCATCCCAATTTGGATTTCCTGAAGATTCTGTAAAAGTTTCTGGATCATGATTCTCAGAAACTTGAGCCAAAATAGAAGAGGCTCACTAAAAATGAGAACGTGTTCGACGTTGATCTCTAGGATCACTGGCAAGATCACCAGCTGCTTCACATGTTGAATGGACCCATCGAGGAAGCATTGGTGCTGGTGCAACTGGAGGAACATGAGTAGGCGGAGGTAGATTTTCATCCTCACTGTCATCATCAGAAACTGGAGTTGGAAACCTGTCAATGAAATTGGAAGAAGAAGAAGAAGAAGGCACAATCGTCGAATCAGGCTCGCAGGCCAAAGATGACACACCCGCCAAGTTAGGCTCGCAGGCCAAGAGATTTTCATCAAATTTAACATCTCTTCTAATGATTATATCATGTGAATGTCGCTAAAGAAGTCTATAACCTTTTACATCTTCAGAATATCCAACAAATATGCACTTTTCACTTTTAGGTTGCAATGCTTTCCGTTTTTCATCCAGAATGTGAGCCCATGCTTCACAACCAAACACACGAAAGTGACTTACATTTGGTTTAATTTTACTCCATGCTTCTTCTGGTGTTATACCTTGTAAAAATTTAGTGGGTGTGCGATTAAATATGTAATTTGCACAATTTATGGCCTCAGCCCAATATTGAAGACTTAGTCCTTTAGATTAGATCATACAATTAACCATTTATTTTAAAGTGCGGTTCTTCCGTTGAGCTACACCATTTTGTTGTGGTGTATATGGAACAGTGTGTTGTTGTTGGATTCCTTATTCAGTGCAGAAAGTAGTGAACTTGTTGTTAACATATTCTCCTCCATTGTTAGATCTTAACTTAATAATTTGATGACCAAATTATTTTTCAACAAGGGCCTTGTATGCTAAGAACATGTTAAATACTTCGCTTTTAAGTTTTAGGAAGTAAACCCAAGTGCATCTGGAGTAGTCATCAATGAAAGTTAAGAAATATTTGAAACCAGAAAAGGATGCAGATGGAAGAGGGCAACACAAGTCACTATGCACAAGCTCCAAGGGAACCGAGGTGTGCCAAGATACACGTTTGTCAAAACTATTTCGATGATGTTTTATGAGTACACAACCAGAACAAACACCATCCTTGCAAGATACCATCGAAAGACCAGTCACCATATTGTCTTTACATAGTTGTTGCAATGAGCGATAATTTAAGTGACCAAATCGCTCATGCTAAAGTTTGCTCAAGTTATCACTATGAGCAACAAAAATTGAAGGAAAAGGTGATGACCCAAAGTGTTAAATTTGTACAACCTGGTAATATCATCAATAGTTTTAGTAGCAAGGACATTTTGAAGATTTTTAAAATCCTTGATTACAACTTGGTGATTGATTACAACTTGGTGATGTGTAAACGTGACAGTTTTACCTTCACCTGAATGAGTAATTTGATAGGTTGATAACAAATTGCAGGAAATTTTTGAAACACATAGTATATCACTGAAATGACCATTTTCTACTGGAACTGTTCTAGATCCTACAACACTTATAAATCTATCATCACCAACAAATATTTGTTTGGTGTTACATTCATGCATAGTAAAAAACATGGCTTGATCCTTAGCCATATGATAAGATGCTCCAGAATCAATGAGCCATTCAATTGAAGTAGAAGAAGAAAATGCAGTATAAGAGTAACCAGAAGCACAAAGTGAATGTCCATGAGAGGTAGATTCTAAAGACGAATAGAGGCTGATGTGGTGCTTCTTCATTGTTGCTTCCAAGGCTGCCATCTTCTTGAAACACTTAGATTCATCATGATTATCTTTCCCTTAAAAATTGCAATGATGTTCAGTTTTCTTTCCTTTTGGCTTGGATCCTTTGTCATTTTTTAAAGAAGGAGCTGACAAAGAGGGTTTGGGAGCCTTGTTGTTTGGCTTATTATTGCGAAATTGTTGTTTCTTGGGAGGCTTGGACTTTCCTTTCTGTTGGGACAATAAGGCTTTCTTAGATGTATCTGCATTGTTAATTATTCCAAGATGGATGAACTTATCTTGTTCTCTAATTAAGGAATCACAAAAGGATTTAAGACTAGGCTCTTGATAGCTAGCTGCAATCAAGGATTCTTTCATGGAGTAGAATGTAGATACAAAAACAAAATATGCAGGTCCAAGTTTGGAAAAAATATGATAAATGCATTGTTTGTAATCTTTTTTAATCTTGTATTCTGCACATAAGAGTCTAAGAGTTTTATACTTAGATAAACAGTCTTGAATGCATGAAAAATCATTTGGATTCAAGGAAATCAACTCATTCTCAAGTTGATGACCCCGAATTTCATTGTGTTTACCAAACACAGATTCCAACTTTTCTCAAGGTTGATCAGGTTCATCAATTCCAGATATGTGGAATCACAAATCAGTAGAGATTGACATCCCAATCAATCCACGAGCTTCATCACATTTGTTTTCCCATTTAATTTTCTTATTATCATCAATGGGTTCTATTTCTTTTCTTGAGGTTATCGTGAAAAGTCCCATACTTCGTAGAACATCCTCCATACGAGATTTCCATGAGAAATAGTTAGAACTTGTAAGTATAATATCACAAGGGGCGGCCATACTATAAAATAATGACTGAAAGAAGAGAAACTAACTATTTGGACGCAAAGAGCTCAAAAAAATATGCGGTTTTAAAAAAAACGGCACTGAAAACTGATTTTGAATGATGAAGTTATGCTTGATCAAAGAAAATGTTGAAGATGTCCCCAATAGTGACGTGACAGATATTAACTTGACCAACTAAAAAAAAAGGAACCCCCCTCTTCCCAAGATCAACATTTGACAATCACTTTACAATAAAATTGCTTTTAAGTGAATCACTTTTGTAGATAAGTGATGTTCACTTTTACAATAATGTTACTTTAAATAGTGCGGTAATAAATTAAGTGTTGATGTACATATAACTTCGGAATGTATTCTTCTATGTATCTTATGTATTGTAACCCGATGTTTATTCCGGGATGTTTCTATTATGTATTTGAGTCATGTTTTCATGCCCCGATGTTCCGATCGGGAGGATTAATAATGTAAACAAGTCTTGTCAAGTCATTAGGTAAGTCCCCACAGTTTCGGGGCACTTGAGTTATTATACACTAATTAAGGTGTGGGCTCGAGTAAGTAATTGTTGGTTGGGCCGACATGATTAAGTGCACTTCAAGTGAATGGAAGAATATAAATAGAGAGTGAGAGTCTCTCTATTGATCACTTGTACAACACATCACTTGCTCTCTCAAGTGTGGCGCACTAGTGGAGAAGGAAATATACTGGGACTAGAAGACTACTGCTGTCGGAAGTGCATCTTACTGTTTTGGGGTCTTACATCTTGTGGTGATTCTATCTTTGAGGAAGTTGCGGGGTTTTCTCCATTTATGGTTTCCCCGATTTAAAACTCTTTGTGTCTCTTGTCTCTTGTGGTGTGCTTATGTTATTGTTGTGCTTGTTATTCTCTCAGTGAAAAGATCCTAACATAATGCTAGCTTAAATGTTGAAAAACTAACATGGTATCAGAGCTAACCTGAGAAGAAGACACTGTGCAGCTGTGGAGACTAGGGCTTCCTAGTTTCTGGATCTTCCTCCACAGATTTTCAGCAAAAGTATGCTAGGATGACTCTCCATTGAAGGGTGCATCTTTTTGTCAAAGCGAAATTTGATTCCGAGCATTTTCAGTCTTTGATGCGAAAATTAGGGCTTTCTACAGAAGAGGAATTTTTGAGTGAGACCTGCATAGGATTGTTCTCCTCATCAAAACCGAATTTTAGATACCTGGATCAAGAAATTTGGTTGGGTGAAACTTCGGGAAACTCAAACCCTAGTTTGACCCCGAGCTTGAAAAACCCTAAATACTAAAAACTGATAAGTTTTGGTACAGTCACTATATTCTGAGGTTGGAAAAGTCTCAGAAGCTGAAAATTGCAGGGGCCAAAGATAAAATATTGAAGAACACTGTGTCTAAAATTCAGCCTCAGATTCGCTATATTCCAGGAGATATGATCTCTCCAAGTTAGGGTTCCAGCCTCTTCCAGAATTCATCCCTAAACAGGACATCTGGATCTGCAATATCTTGGGCTACAGAGGTCCAAATGGAATTCTTGAAGATTTTCCAGAAAGGGTACAGACTGTAATTTCATTGGTCCGAAGATCAGACTCAGAAGATGAACCAGTGACACGTGGCATTCCGTACAACTTCGCTGTTCTGAACAGTCTTGTAACAGGTCACCTTGGGAAAAGGATCATAAATCCCAAATGGTGAAACCAATTCTAAAGAAACCTATGGTGTTGGATCACGGACATGCGATGTTACCTTAGTACAAAATTTTAGACACAGAGGAGCAGTAATTTAGGAGATATCACAAAAATAGTAACATGCATTTTTGCAGAAGAAATTGAAAATTAGGGCTTCCTGTTCTAGGAGCTTCCCTCCACTGTTTTAAGAAAAGGAGTACATTGGACATCTCCATTTGAAGAGATATATCTGTTTGTCCAATCAGATCTGAAAGATTCCAAGTTTTGAAAATTAGGGTTTCTGTGACAAACCCTTGATCAGCCAGCTCCGGAACCAGGACGGTCACCTCAAATCAGTAAGATCTAATCCTTTGCTATTTTCATTTGAGGTTCTCATTTAAAAGTGATCTATCACATCAGCTTGATGATAAGCTTGGTGAAGTTCACAACCTCCAAGCATAGAAGTATTTGATCTCTCTGAAGAAAATGGATTGGACACCTACATGAGTATAGAGGTTCCAGTTCCAGAGGGAGATAAGGCTAGAAGCCTTACACAAGAAGAACCTGGTCAAGGCCAAGAAGATCATTGCTGAGTCAGTCATGAATCAACTTACAAGTGTCTCCCCAAAGACACCAAATATGTTTTGATTCCTTGACCAAGCTATTTGAAGGAAAGAATAGAAATCAGAATATGACCTTAAGAAACCAGTTGAAGAATGTGAAGATCCAGAATGCAGAGACCATGCAGTCATAAGAGTCTCTCAAATCAAGAACAACTTGAAGCGGTAAAAGAAAAAGTGAAGAATGCAGAAGTGGTGATGGCCACCTTGAATGGCCTCCCAGGATCATGGAATTCATTCATTCAAGGAATGTGTTCCAGAAGGAAGTGATTACTTTCAGCAGACTCTGGGAAGAAGAAGAAGCTCAACTCATAAGAAAAGAAGAGAAGATGGAAGCAATTGAAGATCAAGCTCTTACCATCCAAAGAAGATCCCTCAAGCAATGAGGAATATGAAGAACTCAACTCTTGAAGAACTTCTTATCCACCTCATCTTTTGGATAAGAAACGATGCTATCATGAATGAAGAAGACAATGAAGCTGAAGGCTCAAGAAGGAGTCACACCCACGAAAAAAAAATAAAGATAAGTATTCAATTGTCAATTCATGATATTGTTTTGTTATGAATTTGTTTATATTCAGTTGATGTATCATGCATGATAGGATGTTTGCATTAACGACAGTATACTACTAATATGCATGTTATGGGTAAGTAGCTCATGGTGCTATACAAATTCTCCATTGCTACTTATCTAGAATGAAACCTCTTTGCTGGCATATTGGATTAGTGCACAATCTCAATGTTGTCCTGGTAGAGATGGAAGGCATCTAGAAAGTTTCAGTGAGATATGGATGAATGTTGTATTGGCTAAAGTAGTTGCATGATCATATATTTATGCATAAGTATTTGCCAGTATGAATATTCCTTATGAAATGTTCTAACCATACAAATGCATTTGACCTGTAGGAAAGACCGCATATATAATCGCCTCCAAGTAAAGAAGAATGAAGACTTATTCCGAAGAGTAAGTGACGACATTTCAAAATGAAGAATAATATGACGAGTGCAGTGACATCATTGATGCAGAACCTTCCAGCTACCAAGAAGAAAGGGAAGACCAGTTCAAGAAGAATGATGTCAGAGCGCAGTATCGAGACCTGAAGAAAAGTTCATAGTTCCATCTGCAGTAGATGGAAACATCGTGGGATACAAAGCAAGATTCGTAGCATGAGGCTTCTCACAAAAAGAAGGCCTAGACTACGAAGAGACATTTGCAGCCAGTAAGAGTTTAAACACATACATGATGAGCCTGATGAAGATCTTAACCTTTACTACAAGGTTGAAGATGCAAGTCTATACACTAGATGGTCACATAGAATATTAGTAGCATAGGAAGCTACAGAATGTTTCAGTGCATAGAGTACAGAAGACAGAGGGAGTATGATGCTCCGCTTCAGAGGGAGTGACTACAGAATATCCTGAGGTTTGACATGGTACGAGAGGACGGACAGATTACTGATGACTCTAGGCTTTACTGAGAGTAAAGTGGATTCCAACCTTTGCTTCAAGGTTGAAGGCAGAAGACCAGTGATGCTCCTATTATGTGTCGATGCACTATTGTTCTAGGCATGGAGGTGTGGCAGAGTGCAGATGGAATCTTCCTTGGACAAGGGAAGTATGGAGTAGAGATCCTGAATAGGTTTGGGATGATGGACTGCACGACTATGGCCACACCTATGGCATCGAACCTGAAGCTATTGAGTGTTGCTTCATCAGAGACGGTTGATGCTACGATGTATCGTCAGATGATTGGGTCCTTGATGTACCTGAAACCAGATATTTGCTTTGCTATGAACATGTTCACCCGATGATTGCAAAGCATGCAGGGGTACAATTGATTATGGGCTCAAGTACGATACGAATCAGAAGATTAACCTGGAGGGTTATGTTGATTCAGATTGGGTAGGCAGTGCCATCGACAGGAAGAGTACTTTAGGGTGTTGCTTCAGTATGGGATCAGGTGTGATCTCTTGGTTTAGCAGGAAGCAATCCTGTGTGGCACTGAGTACAGCTGAAGCAGAGTATGTTGCAGCTTGTTCAGCTAGTTATGAGGCAGTATGGCTGCGGAAGCTACTGTCTGATATATTTGATCTCCAGTTGGATGCTACTTGTATACATTGTGACAACCAAAGTTACGTAAAGTTGTTAGAGAATCCAGTGTTCCATGACAAGTCGAAGCATATCGAGATCAAGTATCACTATATCAGGGATATGGTGCAGAGAGGAGCAGTGAAGCTCCAGTATGTTGCGACGGAGGAACAGATAGCTGATGTATTGACGAAGCCATTGGCTAGGTTGAAGTTCGAGTACTTCAGAGAGAGACTTGGTGTTCTCTAGATCGAGGTTCCTTCCAAGAGAAAGTGATGAGACCCATAGCCATTCTGACATGGTGAGAGGATGGTTCCTTCCATGGTCAGATGTAAGGGCTGAGCCATTCTGTCATGGTGAGAGGATTCAGTTCCTTCCATGTCAGATATGAGTGCTGACTGCCATTCTGGGAATGGAGGCACCTGGTCAGTTACCAGGAACACTCAGTCAGGGACTGAGAGAGCCATTCTGACGAGCAGGTCAGATGTAAGGGCAGAGCCATTCTGTTCATGGCTAAAGGATTAAGTTCCTCCCATGACAGATGTGAGTGCTGGCCATTCTGTCGAGTAGGACAGATGTAAGGGCAACTGCTACTCTCCGGGAAAGTGGAGGCGCCTGGTCAGTTACCAGGTAGCTCAGTCTGGGACTGGGGGCCATTCTGACGAGGGTGCAGGATTCAGTTCCTGCCAGGTCAGATGTGAGTGCATGCCCTTCTGACAAGTAGGTCAGATGTAAGTGCAGAAATATTTCTTCATTGTGGCGGATGTGGTTCCAGCCTGGGTGAAAAGAATAGAGTTCTTTCATCATTGTGGCGGATGTGGTTCCAGCCTGGTTGAAAGTCTTCCATCATTGTGGCGGATGTGGTTCCAGCCTGGGTGAAAAGAATAGGGTTCTTTCATCATTGTGGCGGATGTGGTTCCAGCTTGGATGGATGTGATGCCCTTCTGATGAGTAGGTCAGATGTAAGTGCAGAGCCATTTCACAGATGGTAGTTGTTGTTCCTACCATGCTGGTGAATGTGAGTGCTGGGCCTTTCTGATGTGATTGTAGTTTACTACATGATCAGATGTGAGTGTTGGGCGTGCCTTTCTGACAAGTAGGTCAGATGTAAGTGCTGGGCGTGCCTTTCTGACGAGCAGGTCAGATGTAAGTGCTGGGCGAAGACCTACTTGGTGGCTAGGCCTACAACTAGCATGAAAAAGGGCTGGCTCTGTAGAACTTCCCATGACAAGATAGTACACACATGATGATGACCAGAGATGATCCAGATCGAGCTATGATCCAGATCCAGTTATGATGACTCCGAGAGATCCAGATCAAGTGATGATCCAGATCCAGCAATGATGATCCAGATCCAGATCCATATCGAGTGATGATCCAGATCCAGTCCAGTGATGATGATCCAGATCGAGTGATGATCCAGATCCAGTGCTGATATTCTATGATGATCCAGATCGAGAGATGATCCAGATCCAGATCCAGATCGAGTGATGATTCAGATCCAGTTCTATGACGATCTAGATCGAGAGATGATCCAGATGAAGATGACTTGAAGACAAAGATAATCCAGTTGATACAGAGAAGAAGACCAGTGCTGAAAATCGTGTCAAAAGAATACCTTCCTAGTTAAGAGGAAGTGTTGATGTACATATAACTTCGGAATGTATTCTTCTATGTATCTTATGTATTGTAACCCGATGTTTATTCCGGGATGTTTCTATTATGTATTTGAGTCATGTTGTCATGCCCCAATGTTCCGATCGGGAGGATTAATAATGTAAACAAGTCTTGTCAAGTCATTAGGTAAGTCCCCACAGTTTCGGGGCACTTGAGTTATTATACACTAATTAAGGTGTAGGCTCGAGTAAGTAATTGTTGGTTGGGCCGACATGATTAAGTGCACTTCAAGTGAACGGAAGAATATAAATATAGAGTGAGAGTCTCTCTATTTATCACTTGTACAACACATCACTTGCTCTCTCAAGTGTGGCGCACTAGTGGAGAAGGAAATATACTGGGACTAGAAGACTACTGCTGTCGGGAGTGCATCTTACTGTTTTGGGGTCTTACATCTTGTGGTGATTCTATCTTTGAGGAAGTTGCAGGGTTTTCTCCATTTATGGTTTCCTCGATCAAAACTCTTTGTGTCTCTTGTCTCTTGTGGTGTGCTTATGTTATTGATGTGCTTGTTATTCTCTTAGTGAAAATATCCTAACATAATGCTAGCTTAAATGTTGAAAAACTAACATTAAGACTTAAGTGACTCACTTTTGATTTTATTTTATTTAAGTGAGATGCACTTTTACAATAAAGTAACTTGAAAATATAAATTGTATGCACTAAAAAGTAGCTTAATAAGACTTGAACTCAAGACCTATTAAGGAATAAAACAATTTTGAACCAAGTGAGCTAAGTTTAAAAGGTACGTAAAAGAATGGAAATAGTAAGGGTTTTTTTTTTACTCTTCTCTCTCGTTCTCTGTGCTTGTCTTTTTTTCTTCTTCTGCAAATCACAAAAAAATGAAAAAACAAAAATAATTTTTTTTTTCTCCACAATGAGGTTAGATCTTGGTTAGCTTACCCGAAAAGTCTACGTTTCCAAGTTTTCTCGTTGTTTATGATTTGCCATGATCGCACAAGGTGCACGGTAAAGAGCATACGTAGCCGAGAAGACAAGAAAAAAATTTCCCTTTCTGTTTTTGATTTGCCGCGATAGCACAAGGTGCACGACAAAAGAGCATACGCAGCCAGGGAAGGCAACAGTATGAGACTAAAACAATAAAGATCTAATAATAAAACTGAAAAAAAATATGAGAGATTTAAATTTTTTTTTAAACAAATCCATCACTGTAACATTATACCTTCAGATTTGCCGAAATTGGTGTTTTCGGATCAAATGGAAACGGTTTTCGATGAAACAAAAACTATTTTCCAATGGAAATGACACTCCGAATGCAATGGAACAGCTGCCAAAGGACACAAATGAATAGAAACTCTAGAACCAAAAAACTTTTCAAAGTTTCGGCAACACCGGTTCCAGATCTTGATCAAAACCGAAAGCGGCTCTTCATAAACGCTCTGATATTATGTTCGAGTACACATGGTACTCCCACAAGACCAAACACCTAAAGAAACCACTTCACACAAAAAGATCACAGATCAATACACCAATGTTTGTCACGTGGTTAAAACCCTCGAGAGGGAAACAGTCCACAACGCCAGCCAAATAGCTACTTGGAGCAATTTATTATGCAAAAGAAAGAAAGTTACATGAGCTTCTCATAATTATTCAACTAGTCAAGGACCCTCCATGCTCTTTAAATAGAGATCGTGGACCAATCGGGTGTTAAGCCATGGATCAATGGTAGGTATGATCTAAGAGAAGTTGAACCGTCGGATCACTCTATGTCTAGAACATATCGTGACCGTCGGATTAGAATATTTACAAATGCATACTAAAGAAATACACTTTTACCTAACGGATATATTACACAAGTTGATTTTAACTAACTCTTAAGTGTCTAAATATCTTAACATTTTCCGCGTATACCCAACCCTATACACGGAAAAAGGCTTGATTTTCACGTGAGCCGAAAAGCACTATTTGGGATGGCCCAAATAAAAAAATTAACCACCAAATTAAAAAATAAAAGCATGCAAATGAAGGAGTAGAGCATGATGAGTTACCTTGACCAAACAGGGAGTGATTTCGCTGGAGGATGCTCCTGGAACCAGCTTCTGAAGTTCTGAGTACAAAAACACTATGATGGGTAAAATTTTCAAATGGTATGAAATTTTTTATTTTTTTCACTATTTTATAGAATTTGTTTTTTGAAATTTTTACCCACTTTCTACAGTTTTGACTTGTTTTTTACCGTTTTGGACCGTTTGGACTAATATGGTGTTGTAGGGGCCCGTTTGGAGCGCATTTTGACCGAGTCTTTGATCCGTTCATGCCTATTACAGGTACAATGTCTGAACTGGCATATAGGTTAGGGTTTCAAATCCACCTGTATTTTGCATGACCTTATGCCTGTTTCATTTTAATCTTAGGTACGAACCCATTCCATGATATCACATAACCTTCATGCTGCTGTTAGAAGTGGTATTGTGTGAATGGCAAAGCTTTCCTTTACATGGGTGCTCTAGTTAGATCCTATTTTTCATTTGGCGCCCATGCTGAGATACCTCCTTTAGGTTGTGGGAGTCCCTTTGTAGTCCCTCCATGTCCTTGAACATGAGCTTCATACTCCTCTTGAACTTTATGCTTGATTTTCCACATAGGGACTCCCTTGTATATATCAAGTTGTAATTGCATTTTATGAGTTTTGCTTGCCTTCTTGAGCTTTACGCCGACTCTCTGACTTTGAGATATCAACTTTTTAGCTTGAGCTTGTCTCATGTCTAGCCAAGGACAGCCTTTTCTATATCCTTTTGCAGCTTGATCACCCCTTTACCAGGAGGATACATTCCCTTAGTGTCGTTATCATGCACATGTGTCCTTGCATTGAGCATAGGTATGTTCCATTGCTTGGAACTAGCTTGCCCATCCCTGACACTTGTCTCCTCCTAGATATGTACTATAAAGCACTTTTATTCTTTTTCAAGCTTTTCAAAATATCTGAAAAAGTTCAAAAAAATAAAAAACATAAAAAGCCGAACAGGAAAAGATGTTATCTTTGGTAGTAGTCGAGTCGTGTCGCCTTCGAACAGAGCACTGTATATCACATTCATTGGTTGGGTTATTAGTTTGAATTTAGGAGCTGTACTCGTTACTCTGAGTTTATCTCCACCGACTAGTTACGCTTCTAGTCCCAATGGAGCCTCTGTTGATGCCTTCTGTGTCACGGAGATGTCCTAGTTTGCATATCGAGTCCATGTTTCCTACATTCAGTCACCATTTGCCTTATGCTCTTATTCGAAGGAAGTTGAAGCCTGAGTCAACCATTCCTCAGTTATCTTGACTTTGTATGTCGACCATTCTCGGTACTGTTACTGGTTCATGCAGATCTTGTTCATTGAGTTCTTGCATGTTATACAATGTTGCTGAGTACCTCGTGTTGGTTGATGAGGTATGCCTTAATGCTGTCCTTCCAGCGGATTCCATTCCATTGACATCAAATCATTTATTCATGAATATGAGTCTACAGTCATTTGAGTGCCTTGAGACTTATAGTCATTAGTGGTAGGTTCTCAAGCCATCGACAGTTTTGGGAATACATCAATGTACCCTGATCGATGGATTCTTCCAAGTGTTCGACCTCAATACATCTATTCACACTTGCTAGATTTCACTATGTAACTTGATTCCCATTTTCATTATCGGTGGGTTATCTCGCGTCTATTAACGGTATACATCAATGACCAGTAATCAGATGATGGAATACTGTGTTCAACCTTGACACATCTATTCGCATAGTAGGAGATGTACTCATAGCGGTTTGCGTAGAAGACCTTCCAGCTTAGTGGTATTCCATATATGCTACCTCCTTGATCATGCCAGTATTCATGAGATTTCAGCTCTCGTGATCATGATTCCAGTCTTTCCAGTGCATATTAGATATCTTCATCCATTATGGAGATCTTGATCCATTATATATTGTACGTGGTGATGACCACACGTGACACTTTGTATATTATGCATATTCATGGCCATTGTACTCTTATGTATCCGAGACTACTACATGTATTTGTAGTCACATGCAGAGATTTATCATTATGATGAGTGGTTGGTTCTTCCACTTGGGTCTTCATTACTCCACTTCTGGGATGGATTTTATAATGTATTTCGCCCATCATGTTACCCCTTTGACCTCACACATTAGGGGGCATATGTTATAGCTGATTTTACCACGTCAGGTAGATCACACATTTATGGCCTTCCTTAGACCCCATGGACTTATATCATACTTTGATGTTCCAAGTTCATCCCTAAAAAACACCTGTTTGTTGCTATACGCAACCTTTAAGCTGTACTCGCGTGTACATGCAACTATTAACCTCAAATCCGCATACATCGGGATGTGTGCATAAGTGCAAATATTTTTGGAGTTTTCCTCATATGATTCTGAATAAATTGACTCTTGGCCTTCCAAATGCCTTGAGAACGCTCAGATTCGACCCTCCATTACCTTTTTGGAGTGCTATATAAGGAACCCCTTGGATACATTGAAGGAGGAGGAATTGAAGAGCAAGGAAACTGTAGTCCATTGTTGCCTCATATTTGCTTGTACTTGAGTCTGCATCCCTTTGTCGCTTGGAGAACATAGTGTTCTCCCAAGATTGCATTTTTTTTGTGAGCTTGCTATCGAGAGATGGAGGATTGAAGTGGTGGAGGCCTAGGTGGAGGACTCGGTTTCTCTGGTTCGCAGAAGTGCCGACAGAGTTTGTCACTATTGTAACTCTGATTTATTAATAGAAATATCTTTTCCTATCCAGTTCATGTGCATTTTGAATATGAATATTGAATCCATGGCACGGGGGCTTCACTTGTTGACCAATATCCTATCACGTTAGTTCATATTGTGGGTTTTAAAATTATTAAAAATTGAACCAATATATTGCAAGTATTGGGGGGGATGAGGCGTTTAAGGTGGGGGTGGGTAGGGTGCTTTATAAGGATTGAGGTATAAAAAGGGGTGGGGAGGAGGTTTTAAGTATTGGGAGGGGGTTTCAACAAAAAGAGTTTGGGTCAATATCTCTAGAAATTAAGGGTATTCTTTAATATCCCACGATTGCACGTGCTATGTGAGATGTTCACTAAGTGAAGTCCCCGTGATCCATGGATGTATTTAATTGCTTATGAATGGTTGATTATATATGCTAGGATAGCTCTAACACACACACACACACACACACACACACATATGCTTGCTTTGTTTGCTGTTGTTGATAGCAAATTGTTTTTGCAATTACATTGGAAAAGCTCAATGGGGATCTACTTCAACTGTCTAGAATAAGGTACGATTCGATATATCTTAGTGTTAGATTTGGTTATTGTTCTTGCACATTGGGAAAGATTGATTTTTGGTGTGAATACTATCTGTTGTGGTACCCTCAAGCCATAGGAAGTTTCTCTCCGTAACACATATCAATGAGAGATTAATTAGGTAATTAGATTATTAAAATGATGATTAAAAATTAATTTCAACAATTTCCTTTAATTTACAACTACATATAAACTTCAAATTTCAAAATTAGGTTGAATTTCTTTTAATTTACAACCACATATAAACTTCAAATTTCAAAATTAGGTTCATGCGTGTTGGTCTTAGTCCTAGCTAGCTTACAAAAACTCAAACACTTTTGAAAAAACACATAATTCTGGTAACGTTAACCTATTGGATTTTCCATCTTCCTCGACGTTTAACTTTAAATCAATGTATTTTGGCTCCTTCTTTTTTACTGTGCTTGTCATCCTCCACATTTGCGCAAATCCTTTTGGCTTGATTCTTCCATCAACATGTTCAAAAATTTCGTTGACTTTTTGTGAGTTATACTCAACCTTTTTAAGTGTAAAATGTCATTCATCCTCTGAGAGCTCAATTTTCATCTCTTTCAACTTATACCTAGTTTCTATATTGAAATCCCACACGTTATCTTCAAATGTGATATAGGCTTCAACCTGTTTAGTAGACTGCTGCCACAAAATCAACTCAATATGATACTTGATTTCTTCAAGACTCAACAGCATGAGAATGTTGTCAACTGGATTTTCTTCCAAGTTTTCAGCCATAGTTGCAGTTTTGATAAAAAACACAGTTGGAATCTGCAACATTTTTTGGCTTTTCAAGACAATCAACAATAAACTTCAAATCTACATCAAAATCACATTTTTCAACATCATCATGGATGCTTGCACTAATTATGCTTCAACTACTGGACCTTTTGTGCAGTCTGTAATAATCTTTGTCAAATTCCTAAATAAAAATAAGGACTTGGGTATCTATATATTGTCCTCTTCTTCTAATAACTTCCAAATACTGATTTTCTGCTCAACTTCAGGCTTCATCCTTCACAAATTTCATTTGCGACCACACAACTCACAACTCAATTACTAGGAGTTTTGGCTACAGTATCCAGGATAAACACTAGTCATCTTGACCATTAAACCATGGGAGCATACAAAGACTTAGCATGTATGTATTGAGGACTCTGAACTTGTTTTACACGTATGATGAAGCTAGTATTTCAACATAACTACCACCTTCTACAACTCCACCTTCAAAACCTCACAAAATTACACCTTGCTTCAAATCTAACATACCCAGTGTTCTCTTCATCACACGACAATCTACAGAAGTGTGCGCAGGCTCTAGAATCTACGCCACTCAACCAGCGACAAGGCGCTCTCCACAACAGCGTGAAGGTTCCACTTCTACTAATTCATGATACTTCCTTCCTCTCTGCCCATTGGGCGCTACAGGATGGCAGAGGAGGGTAATTAACAACTACAAGAAAGCTTGGTCTACGTTCTACCCAGGCACGACCTCCAATATAGAATTCTAAAGAAATGCTTCTATCCACGGGAGTAAAATAACTCAAAATAGCGCAGACAATCTCTCCTTCACTCACTATGAATGCCCACAGGGAGATCCATGGTACAGGTTTCCAACATGAGGATGATGCAATGAGTTTGAGGACATCACTCTTTTAGTTCATGAGTTTCTGATAGGTTTGAGGAGGTTTCCGAATTTGAGGAGGTAGCAAAAAAGTTTGAGGAGGCTGCACCAAAGTTAGGAGGTTGCACTAAAGTAAGAGAGCAGAAATATGAGGTCGTTGGATAGATCCATGCACACATAATTCCGAATGTACCAAATCTTCCTTGGTTGAATTAGGGGCAAGTCAACAAATAGTGGTGGGAGCCACCCGTTGGGTTCCATTTCAGTTGGGTATGAATGCAACCAAGAGGTTTTTGCTCAAGATTGGGGGTTGAATGGTACTCAAGATTGGGGGTTGAATGGTAAAATAATGGTAAAAAAGGATTTTTAATTTTTAATTTTTATTATATATATATATGTAAATGGAGGAAGTGGAGCATTTATTGCTCACTTGCAATGAGTATGGGATAAATAGAGGGTTTTTGGAGGTTATTGAGCACGTCTTGTTCTTGCTTTTGTTGTGAAAACAACTCTCTAAGCTTCTAAGAGTTATAGGTGCATAAGAAAATTCAAGCCCTAATTTTTGCTGCTCCTTTGCTCACCAAGGGAAAGGGGGGCTTATGTCTTCAGTTTCTTTTTTTTTTTAATAAGGTAGATATGAGCTATCTATATTTTGTCATTACTATTGCTTGTTGTTGTTTTGTTGTAGAATGCTTTATTCAATTGTAGAAGTATTCATTTGGTGTGGTTAGTTTAGGGCTTGTTATCAATAAAATGTTGGCTTTATGGGAAAAGTCCAACAATTGTCTATTGGTCTCATTTACAGTTGTACATCCTAAGGAATTTTGTAAACACAATGTGCCATACTTAGACTACTTGTTATGTTATTCTTCAACAACTAACTTATAAAATGAGTTCATCCCACATTCATCATGGAATATTTTCTCATATTCCTCTACAATATATAATAGAGGTGAAGGAGGCCCAATTGCATAAGAATTGTGATATGTGCATGTGCGAGGAGCTTAAGCATTGTAATATTGGAGAGTTTTACTTAAAGAATATAATAGTAGCTTCTATGGTTGTTTCCCCATTTTGGGGTTTACCACATAAGCATTGTCTCCTCTTAACTCTCTTATTTCTTTTGTTTTTATTAACTATTTTATTTGACGCTTTCCATAAGAGTTTAGACTAGTTAGGTCTTTGGTTATGTGTATTGTATATTTTCTCGATCTAACAAACTTGACAAGAATATCAAATTCCAAGACACTATGAACATATGAGTGCACACATAACAAATGAGAACATGAAGTTCATACACAAAAAGAAACTTTAGACCGCTCTTACTCTATTAATCAAAGGTAACAAATAACCTAAAAGCTCACCAACATACCCAACAAAAAAACTATATCCTATTGTTCAAGAAAAATGGTGATGAATCCGAGTCCCTTTCCTTTCTAAGAGATTAACAAAGATTCCAACTCCCTTCTCTACGAAGAAACTTGGAACGATTTCTCTCCACATACTGACATGTCTCTTATAAACATCTAAACCATACTCAGTCAAACTCGATTACCTAAGTAACAAAGTATCCAGAAATTCCAAAACATATTCTCTAGTTCTATCATCTTGCTTATCTAAAAACTTGACTGGACCATTATAAGAAGCACTGAGACAAAATACTTTGAACAAAGACATGCACACAAATCAAGGATTGAATCGTTGAAACTTGAAATTCCATGCATATATGAAGTCTCCAGAAAATCCCTACCAAAGAGTCATTACCTCTATTGATAGGAGAGAATACAAACTTGAGAGTGCACCAACATTTCCTATATCTCATCGACATTCACCTACCCACCACACTTACTAGATAATTATCCCACCACAACCCAAGAATGTGCTAGAAAGGTGCATAAGTGCAAATACATCTTCACTATGAGCACAAGGAGTGAAGGGACCCGAGGCATGAGTGAGAGCCAAAGGTCCCTTACTCTGCATTAAATTCATTCTATATGCATGCTTGATCTTTGCAATGGGCTACCACATGTTATGAATTCACTAATTCCTTCAATTATTTTTGGTGATTCCTGGATTTAAGAATATTTGAGTCATATAAACAATGGTAACCATTCGATCTCAGGAGGGGAGGGGGTCCCCATTTTTTTACAAGGACTCCCTTTTCGAATTCCCCTCCATGGGATTCCTCCAACTCATCTTAGTGGTTTAGTAACTCTCATGACACTTGTCTTCCTCTTCATGCTCCAATTATTTCCCCAATTCGAATGGCTACCTATAACTCCCAAATTCAACCTCTTGGTGGCTATTTGTATCCCTTTAATGTCAATTTTGTCATATGAACACAATCATGTCTGAATTTGTCATACTTGTCATAGAATCTTTCATCATTTGTTGTCATAGAGTGCATGGAATCTCCTTCCAAGCGGCACACCTTGTCTTCTATTCTCTTCCACTTCCATGGGAGTTACTCTCCTTTACCTATTAGAATTACTTGGCTCATTATATGATATTTGACACTACATAACCCTCCAATAACGTTACATTACCCATATGTTTGAATTTGGATGAAGATCATGGCAAGTGTGTGGGGAATCTAGTCATCCAAAGGCTCCACAATCTTCCAAGTGTCTTCATGAACCCATGCCACCTTATTTTCTTATCATTTATCATTTATGTGGCCCATTTAAATGTGAATATGGTAAACTAAAGTCCTTTTGGGTCCCATATCCCCTTATTACAAAATTTATGTCTCCATCTCAACCTAGGGAACTAGTAGGTTGGTGAAACATTATTTGCAAATAGTCTTATTTGGAAATTATTTAATTGGGGACATGACAAAATATCCCTAGGAAAGTGCACCATTTTGTGGAGGAAGTTTCTAGATTTGTGGTTTTTTAGTTTTGACTTAAAAACTTTCGGGGTCAAGAACTAGGGCTCCACACTTTAAGGCTTTTTGTACACCAATTAGGTTCAACCCAGGAATTATCCAACTTGCCATATGAAAGCACATCTTTCCGTGGAGGAAGAACTCAAATCCGAGGACTTTAAATTTCGATCCTATCACTTTTGATATGGAAAAACTAGGGCATCAGATATTTTGCAGTTCTATCCACAGATCCAGAAAAAAAAGACCATTGCTCAAATCACCTTGAGGAGTAACATATCTCTCTCAAACCAAATTTACAAGATTCCAAGGTTGAAAAATTAGGGTTTCTCTTGCAAACCCTAGAATCAACTAGAAGCAGTTTTCTAGAAGGCATTGGAGCAAGCACTTGGTTGGAGCACTCTCATTGGTAAGCACTATTATCTTTATTTCCATTCAAGGTTCTCATTTTATGAAGATGTCAAACAAGACCAAGCTTGAGGATAAGCTTGAAGGAGTTGATAACTTCCAGGCATGGAAGTATAGAGTGCTTCTTATACTAGAAGAACCTGATTTGGAAAAATATGTCAAAAAAAAGTTATAGATCCATAGGGAGATGAATACAAGGCTATACACAAGAAGAATATGGTCAAGGGAAAGAGGATCATTGCTGACTCCATCAAGGATCACTTAATCCCACATGTTTCCTCCTTGAAGTCTCCAAATGAGATGTTTGATGCATTGACCGAGCTATTTGAAGGAAAGAACATCAACTAGAAGATGACCTTGAGAACTAAACTCAAGAATGTGAAAATGCAAATTTCAGAGACCGTCCAATCTTAAAAGGGTCTCTCAGATCAAATAATAGCTCAAAGCTATTGAAAATCAAATTGAAGAAGTTAGATTGGTAAATATGAGTGACGATGATGATCAAGCCTTAGCAACTATAAAAAGAAGGAAAAGAACAAGAAAGAAGAACACTCTAACAAGAATCCTAGAAGATTCCAAAAGAATCATAGATATAAGAAGGACTACTAAAATTATAGATGTTACACTTGTGATGAAAAGGGACATCTTGAAAGAGATTTCCCCAAAGGAAAAATACATGCGAAGAAAGGAAAGAAGAATAGGTATCATGCTCATACCACAGAAGATGATGAAATTGTTTAGAAGAATGAAAGAGATGATTGTTCAAGAGAGGAGGAATATGTATTGTCTCACAAGTTTGAAGGATTCACCTCATAAGGTGAATTATCATTATTATTGAAAAGGAGTAGGAGAATCCTCCTACATGATTGAATTCCATGAAACCTATGAAGATTAAAGATGCATTGTAGAAGAAACTCATCTTTATATCAACATTAGAAGAACGCAGTTATAGAGTTGCTTTTGTTGATGGCAAAGGTCTTATGTGGCCAAGTGGAAAGACTATTGATGATGTACTAAATGGACACTCAAATCCTCAAATCCTGCACTAATTCACAGTACCAAGTGGACTATGGCATCGAATACTTGCTCAACATTGTTGATCGTGATCAAGATGGACATAAGTCTTTAAAATCAGATGATGAAGTAGAAAACGCTTCTAGAGACTCAAATTATTTCTGCAAGGAGGAAAAGATTAAGAGAGAGCCAACAAAACAAACAAAGATAAGTATTTGAATTGTCATTTCCTATATATTTAATTGTTTAAATTGTTTGTTTGTGTACATATTTATGTTCCTAGATTCGGGAAGTGTATCATGCATGTTAGTGTAAATGCATTAATACTACTAATATGCATGTGATGGGTAAGTAGCCTATGGTGCTGTGCAACTTTCCATGAGGAACTATTGATTATCTAGAATGAAACCTCTTTGCTGACATGTTGAGAGTAGTGCACACTCTTAATTATGTTTTGGTAGAGATGGAAGGAATACACAAAGTCACCGTATGTATACGGGATATGGATGCATGTTGTGCTAAAGCAATGGCTAAAATGGTTGCATAACTGTATGATTTATGTATTTTCTTGGAAATGTCAACATGTTTTAATAATTATGAAATGTTACAAATCAAATGATTGAATTTGACCTGTAGGAAAGATAATGTCCTATGACCTATAAGAGAAGGACGACGAGACTTGTTTCGAAGAACAAGTGATTATTCTGAAACAATCTTCATTCACAAGATTAAGCATTCTACAGAAGTACAAAGCAAGGTTCATGATTTTTCCAAGAAAGAGGGAGTAAATTATGATGAGAGGTTTTCTCTAGTGGCCATACACACTTCTGTAGTGATAGATATTACACTAAATAGATGGTGTAATTGAATTAGAAGTGTATAAAGAGAAAACCCCGAGGACTAAGGACTCATGACAGAGAATTGCATGTGTGTAAATTGAAGTAGGCTTTGTACGGGCTCAAAATGCACCCAGGTCATTGCACTCCAGGACATAGAGTTACATGATGAACTTGAATAACACCTAGAGTGATATAGACTTCAACCTTTTCTACAAGGTTGAAGATGGTTGATCACAGGATGGGCGCAAGAGGGAACCTATAGAGTTCGAGATGGTGGATCTTGGTATCCAGTGACCCTAATAACACGAATCTCATCTCATTTGATGTAAGATGACATATATGGATACAATGAAGATAAAAAATAGAGAAGGCTACTAGTCAATCCAGTACAAGATGTCAAGGTGCAGAGGGAGCATGGAAGCTCCAATTCAAAGGGAGTGACTATAACACAGATTGTTGAGGAAGATTGAGAGACATTATCACTTAGCCTTTATCCATGGAAAAGGGTCACTAATACATATGGCTCAAAAGTTCCACGAAATATTGCCACGAATAAGTTAAAATGGTAATTTTCATGGATAAATTGATAAATATTTTGAAAAGAAATTGTTCTGGTACCCAATCATCGTTGCTACTGTGATGTAAATGACTGTTTGTCTCTATAGTGACAAAATTTCGTTTCTATTGTGGCGAAGACAGACGTTCATCACTCGAGCGATGAAACTCTAAACACTTGCAAATCAACGGTCATTGACTTTTTCTTATTGTTGAAATTTGATCATTGTGCATTTTCGATGTAACCTCCACGATCATTGATCTATAAAAACATGTTCTTAAGACATATTTCATCAAATGTTTTGCTATAGTTGCAACAAATTTTATGTTGATTGTTTGATTTGTGATTTCAAGAGTCTGGTACTAGTTTAACACATTGAATTTTTGAGCTCCTTTGTTTCTAGGTTAGTATTTTTAAATGATTTGTCTCCTTTAATGGGTAGGGCCATACATAAAGTGAGTCGACTATTCATTTTCTCCTCAATACTAACACATCCAATACCAACATCGCAAGAGATGGATGATTAGGAGGTATTGATTTGAATGTATCATGATAGAGTTTCTAATTTTGTTATGGAAGGTACATGAGAAATAATGGGTTCGGCTTAGATTAATGGGTGTTTTAGGTAATACTATATATTCTTATTTAAAATAGATAAAATGGTCAGATCATCATAAAATTGATTCAATTTCAAAATATTTGTAAAATTTTAGTTTTGCATTGAGGTTTGTGGTTAGTGAACTAATATTTTCCAATGAGTAAATATAATGTCATCGGGATTAGTCTCTTAATCATTGTCTGATTAAAAAAAATGAAGATGAACTAATTAGGGAAACAACATCATTTCTTTTGAAATATTTTATTTGTTTAGTTTCTTATTTATAGAGGGATAAAGTAGCATGTGGTAATATCCTATGTGAAAAATCGTTTAAGCATTATGATCCCATGTGCTTGTGAGAAATCATGTTTCCTAACTTGGGAGAACATAACCGTTGGGGCGATTTAAATTTTATCACTAAATATCGAAAATATAGTGGTTGGTGGTAAGAATAGACCCCCATACTAAGTTATTCCTTAATAATTTGGAAAGGACGGGTGTTTGTGATATGTAACATGTTGAAGTAAAGTCAACTTGGATTTACTAATTAGATTTGTCACTTTCCATGTCACGTCCTTTAATTTTCTATCTCCTTTAATATATATATATATATATATATATATATATATATATATATATATCTACTCTATTTAATTTACTTATACATTGATTGAGTTTTTTTGGTTCTTATAGTCTATTAGAATATCAAAGAAATATACTTGGGAAGAAAATAATAAGAGGTATGCTAAGTTTAAGGAAGCATTGGAGGCGAAGGGCGATGGAAAGTGTTATTTCCCTTGCAATGATTGCAGGGGTTTGCGAACAAGAAGAATTTTAAGAACAAGTGTTGAGAAACACTGTAAGGAGAAGGAGTATGCTGAAGGGGGGTTTGAATATCGTCCCTTGGTAAGACGTTATTCATTACATAATGTACTTCTTGTAATAGTACTAATCATGTATTCACAAAATGTTTTATCATTTTAAATATATGTGTTGTATATTATACACTAATGTTATTACATTGTTTGTAATTATAAAGATAATGCCCCTTAAATGTCAACCACCAGAGAGCTATTTGCCACATAATTATAGTAGAAATACTCCTTTACATGGTGAGGATAGTGGAGATCATAATATTGAAGATCGAGTTCTTAATGATCCTATGGACGAAGATGACGTTATTGATACAAATGGAGAAGATGAGATAAATAGATTTATCTAAGACACATTTGCTCCATTTGTTGAGGACAACCTCCATGATATTCATGATGTTCCTCTACTCGATAAGTCCCAAGAACCTCTTTATGAAGGCTCAACAAAAAATCTTCTATCTACTATATTGTTGTTAGTGAACTTGAAAGTTTTGAATGGTTTATCAAACACTTGTTTCACGCAGCTCATAAGGTATGTAATGTATTAATTGCATCTTCACATGGTATGAAAAGTTCACTATTTTCCTCTATTTTTAGTGTTAATTAATTCATAAATTAGGGTTAAGCAATATTTATGATTTATATTGTTTACATTTCATTTTCTTGTCAATGTTGCATACTGTTGGGTGAATTTCTATTACCACCATAAAATAATTTACCATGCACATGTCGAGAGGTATTCTTGATTATGAAAGAAATTGGAATGGACTATCAAGCTATTGATGCATGTCCTAATGATCATATTATTTACTATGGACAATATGCATCAGAAAACAAATGCCCACAATGTGAAATTAGTAGATATCGAGCTGATCAAGTAACAAAAAAGGTGCCTCACAAAGTTCTTCGTTATATTCCCATAATTCCACGTTTCCAACGAATATTTAGGTGCCAAAGTATATCACAGTTTATGGATTACCACACAAAGAACATAAGTGAAGATGGTGTTCTTTGAATGCATGCAGATGGTCCTACATTCAAGAACATCGAAGAAAAATGGAAAATTTTTAAAGATGAACCTCGTAATGTTAGACTTTCATTGGAAGCTGATGATTTCAATCCATTTGGAGAGCTTCGTTCTACTTACTTAGTGTGGCCTGTTTTCATCATAAACAATAACCTTCTTCCTTGGATGTTGATAAAGAGAGAGCACACAATGTTGGCAATGATTATTCCACGTATTTTTTTAAGTAATTATATTATTTCATTTCTTTGTTTCATTATTGCATGAGAACACCTTTTATATATCGGGACACATAACTAAATAACATCATATGTTGAATAAATTAGGTAAGTACCAAGTTAAAGATATGCATGTATATATTGAGCCTCTTATCGATGAGTTATCGAAGTTACGGGTTGGCATCACTATGTATGACATCTCTAGACCAATAGGGCACAATTTCAATTCCATGGAATACTTGAATGGACAATTCATGATGCTCTCGGGTTAACACATTTTTATGGTATGTAAATTTTTGTTGCACTTTAAATTAATATGTTTCTAAGGTAAATATATTGCATTTTTTATTTAAATTTATAATATTTTGATGCTTATATAACATTAATACATATATCTTGCAGGTATTCAAACAAATGGAAAATTTGCATGTCCAATTTGTGGTCCTAAGATAAAATCTCATCATTCAAGAAGTTTAGGATAGGAGGTGTTTGATGAGTACATGCACTTCCTCCCTAAGAACCACAAGTATCGAACTAATGAGAAAAAAAATTCAATGGTAAAGAAGAGAATGGGAAGAAACCATGAAGAATGACACCTCACCTATGGTAAAGAAGAGAATGGGAAGAATTTGTTTGCATATTCTTCGATGGCCAGCTGTCCTCCGCTCATGGAACTCTTTAATATTCTCATCATAGTACCTCTTAAAGAGGTACTTCTGCAGTGAAATACTTCTTGAACTGATTCCACGCGATCTTTTTGTCATTGATATTTTCACTTTCTTGAGGTGCTCCCACCATATATATGCTCTTCCATTCAGATTGAATATGGCTACCATTGCCTTCATATTTCCTGAGTAGTCTTAGACTTGGAAATACTTTTTCATCCCAAGAATCCAAGCTTCAACTTCTTGACCAGAATTTACCTCACCATTAAAGGTAGGTCGCCTTGCCTTCTTAAATTCATCACATGAATTGTTCCAGTAATGCCTCTTCCTCTTATCCCTGTGAGATGAAGAGATTGAACCCCCAATGGATTCTTCAGAGTCAGATGATCCACTAGAATACCTCTTTCTTCTATTGGCACCGCTCCTACTTCCTTCCAGATTCACTTCCTCATGCCCAGAGTTCACCTTCCTTTGGATAACTGTCAAACTCTGCAGCATGGTTGCGTTCAACTAATTTTTCTCTTCCGGAGTTGTAATCATTATTTCATTATCTTCTCTATAACTTTGCATCTCTACCCTTAGGCTTCTCATGGTGGCTGCAATATCCGACGGAGTCTCTTGGTATCTCCTTCCTTTGGACTCTATTTCAACATTTACAACTCGAATGTTTTCCCCCATAGAATCTGCCTCGTGCTCATAGGGATGATGTGCATCATTCATGTTGTAGGTTCTCATGGCCAATCCAAAACCAACTTTTCTAAACTACACTATGACTCTGCAAAAATATTGAAGATAAACATATTGTTAGCTGCTAATAGTGTGTTTAAATTATGAGACCATTAGCTCTGAAAACCATTCACTTGGCCCATCTATGACCAATGTTGTAACCATTAGCTCTGAAATCTATTCACTTGGCCCATCTAGGCCCAATGTTGTAACCAATATCTCTGATACCAAAATGTCATGTCCCCTCCCGCCTCAGAAAAAGAATGCAACTTCAGTTGCTCGCTCTGATACCTCAATGTAGCGTACCCGCTACTCTACTACTGCTTTGATATACCACGATGTCCATGATCCCTATGCCCATACACCTGACTAATATGCATAATAATTTAAAAATGATCTTTACTATCTCCTTAACATAGTCGTGGGTCATGTTCATCCTTGCACATCCATGTTTAAGCATAACCATCACTGTAATAGTCGTTCCACATTTCACAGATCCATTCTATAAGCAGAATTCTATAAGCAGAAAAGTCATTCCGCACTAAACCTGACTTTTCGCCTTCCGCATTCCACCCTTCGGCCTTTCCCCTACGGACTTCAGGAATCAATAAGTCCCTAAAATGACCACATTGTCCTTTGAATTTACGCCTTCCAAATTCCTCCTTTTGCGCCTTCCGTAGGAGGATTCTGGGGTGCAGAAAACACACTTTTACCTTAGAATTTTTTGTTCTTTTACACTTCCACCTTCTGCCTTCTGCGGGAAGATTTTCGGGTGCGAAAAACTAGCATTCTTCCTTGTCTTTTCTCTAATTTTCCTCCTTCTGAATCCCGACTTCCACCTCCCGTGGGCAGATCTTGAAGTATGGAAAAACACATCTTACCTTCAAATAGTCGCATTTTTTATACTGTAACCAGGATTCTATCCTCCATGATCATAAGCAAATGCAGTTAAAAATAAAAGGCATAAACAGATGCAAATGTAGGGACATTTAATAAACAGTAAACTCTACTTAATTCATTCATAATCATTCTACATAATCAATATATTTATAAGAAAATACATTGCAGAAATAACACAACAAAGAATACTTATATTGAAGATGAAGTTGTCCCACAACTAGCTATGTCGCTGCAACATTCCACCCAACCATAGGCCAATTGTGTTCATTAATCTCTCCACACAACTGCCACCCACGATATGGGCATGAATTCCATAAGGAACTAGGGAACGTAGGCTCACACATAGCCACAACACATCAAACACAGTCAAGCCAACCTACAGTTGGGTTTCACAAACTGTCCATCCAAGCCAATATACAATTGGGTTTAACAGGATGTAGGAAAACAATCCAATACATTTTCAGGCTTAACAGGCTATCCATCCAAGCTAGATGACAGTTGGGTTTAACAAACTGCACACAGTCAAGCCAACATTCACGTTAAAGACCAACAAAGACAACTAACAGATGGGTTTAACATGCTACTCAACCAAGCCATCTCACTGTTGGGTTTCACAGGATATTCAGCTAAGCCAACTAACAGTTGGGTTTAACAAGTTGTCCTTGCAAGGATCACACATGGCCAAATTCATGGCAAGACATAGCCAAGCCAATATCCGATTGGGTTTAACAGGCTTCCCAGGAAAGCCAATATACAATTGGGTTTCATAGGCTGTCAGCCAAGCCAATCTATGTTTGGGTTTCACAGGCTTCTAAGGCAATGGAAAAGAAAAATGGATAAGCTAGTGGCTCATTCAAGAGCTAGGGACACATCCACAAGATCTATCTGGCATGGCATCCACATTACCTGCACCCCAACACAAGGAAGTATCCCCTTCTCTGCTACACAGTCCCTCAGGATATACCTTCCCTTCCAGCACTCTTAAGGGCATGCATAGAAGATTCACCATCCACTCATATATTTCTGTGAGGTTCTCCTCTGCACTAGGTTTATCAAGCTCATTCGATGTCTCTTCCACTCCTAAGTATTGCATACAGTTCATACCCAAACTAGGGCACACATAACAACAGACCGAAAGGAGACACATCAACACATGGATCCACTCGGTAATACAGATGACCAGGTTTGCATACAACTCTGTAACACGGGAGAAACATCGTAGAACCTACCATAGTGTAACACATATAACTTGGGTTCCAGAACACTGTAACACAGAGAAACATTGCAGAACGTGTAGCAATACTCTGATATCTTGCGCTACTTCTGTGGGATTATGAACCACACTGAACAACCACTTCTCAACTCAAGAGAGTGAAAAATGCATAATGGATTAGAAGAATAATGCCCTTGGGAAATTAGGAATGACCAAGACATACTGGGCGACTCCGGAAATGACGGGATGAGAATGCATCCTTGCGATTACTTGGTTTAGAAGAAAGAATGTGGCTTCCCAAGACTGCAGGCTTGCTCAGAAACGAAATCTGATTGCCATGCCTTTCTCTGCCCAAGGCATTAACTACCTCAACTGCTCTTCTGGAAGAATTAAATGATTGAGGATAGAGGAAAAAATGGTTTATTTATATCTGATCTCACCCTATTGGCTCAGGAGTTTGACTAACTCCCCTCCCTATTCCTTATGAAATCATCCCCCCATCTCTTACGTTGCAGTGCATAGCTAGTTGTGGTATTTTATTAAATTGTATATTTATATGATATCTCAAAATGTAATATGACTGACTTAGCACTATACCCATCGGCATTAACCTTGATCACCAATACACAAAACACCAAATCAATGGCAGGTCCTTGGTGTTGAGCTCCTCGCCATGATTTTAATACAATATATACATCATGTATAATTTTAATACCATGGGGTCAAAACCAGGGTGTTACAAAGTCCTTGTATGGTTTGAAACAAAGACCTAGGACATGGTACGATATGATAGTTGGATTTCTGATGAGCTTGAGATTTACTGAGAGTAAGGAAGATTTCAACCTTTATTTCAAGGTTGAGGATGGAAAACCAGTGATATTACTATTGTATGCATATGACATGTTCTTGAAAGGTGATGAAAAGATCATTGCAGAAACGAAGAAGAAGATTGCCGTATAGTTTGAGATGAAAGACCTGGGTATGATGCACTATTTCTTAGGTCTAGAGGTGTGGAAGAATTGAGATGAGATTTTCCTTAATCAAGGAAAATACGTGGTAGAGATCCTAAAGAGATTCGAGATGATGGATTGCACGGCCATGGCTACACCGATGGCATTGAACTTGAAGTTGATGTGTGATACTACTTCAAAGAGAGTTGATTCCATAGTATATAGGAAACAGATTGGTTCATTGATGTACTTGATGAAAATGAGGTCAGATATATGTTTTGTGGTGAACACATTGAGTCAATACATGGTAGAGATGAGACATGTTCACCTGATTGTTGCAAAGCATATGTTGAGGTACAGAAAGGGTACGATTGATTATGGACTCATATATGCGATAGATGAAAGGATTAGTCTATAGGCTATGTTGAATCAGATTGGGCTGGTAATGTCACAAATAGGAAGAGAAATTCATGATGTTACTTCAGTTTGGGGTCTAGCATGATTTCCTGGTTCAACAGGAAGCATACGAGTGTGGAACTGAGCATAGGTGAGACATAGTACATTGCATCTTGTTCAACTAGCTATGAGGTAGCGTGGCTTAAGAAGCTACTTGCAGGATTGTTTGATCTCGAGTTAGAGGAAACTTGTGTGTTCTGTGACAACCAGATTTGTGTGAATTCCTTCAAGAACCCAATGTTTCATGAAAAGTTGAATCAGATCGATATTAGGTATCACTATATTAAGGATATGGTGTAGAAAGAAGCAGTGAAACTCCAGTATAATGAAAAGGAAGAGTAGATAGTCAATGTGTTGACCAAGCCTCTTTCGATACTGAAGTTTGAGTACTTCAGGGATAAGCTTGGATTTGTCTAGATCAGTGTCCATCGTAAGAGGGAGTGATGAGTCTCGGATGTAGACTAGTGGTCTTCACATCCAACATGAAAAATGGATGGCGTTGTGGAAGACCTATGAAATTTTCATCTAGCATGAAAAAGGGCTAGCACTACAAATATGTGCATCAAACGTGGAAAAGGGTTGGCACCGCAAAAATGTGTGTACTTTTCATCCAACGTGAAAAATGGTTGGCACTATAAAGAAGTGCATCCAACATGAAAAAGGGTTGGAACTGCAAATTTTTGTGTACTTTACATCCAACATGAAAAATGGCTAGCTCTATAAAGATGTGCATCCAACATGAAAAAGGGATGGAACTGCAAAGATGTGTGTACTTTACTTTACATGAAAAATGGTTGGCATGGTAAATATGTGCATCCAACATGAAAAAGGGATGGCATTTCAAAGATGTGTGTACTTTACATCCAACATGAAAGGGTTGGCACTGTAAAGATGTGCATCCAGCATGAAAAACAATTGACACTACAGAAATGTGTGAGATTTACATCCAACATGAAAGAGGGACATGATTGTAAATATGTGCATCCAACATGAAAAAAAGGGTTGGCACTACAGAGATGTGTGAGACTTGCATATAACATGAAAAAGGGTTGGAACTACAGAGACATGTGAGCTATACATCTAGCATGAAAAAGGGATGGCACTATAGAGATATATGGATATACATCCAACATGAAAAAGGGATTGCACTATAGAGTTATGTGGATATACATACTACATGAAAAAGGGATGGCATTGTAGAGATGTGTGGATATACATCCAACATGAAAAAGGGTTGGCATTGTAAAGATATGTGGGATACACATCCATAATGAAAAAGGGTTGGGAGTGCATAACTTCTAGTGGTGTCTAGATTCAAGAGATGTCAGTAGGAAATGGTTCGAGTACAAAGTTGCAGAAACTATGATAATGATGATGATTGTGGTAGATGAACACCTTCCTTGTTAAGAGGGAGTGTTGAATATTGTGTAGCTTCAGAATATATTCTTCTTGTATCTTGATGTGTCATGTTGTATTATTATTGTACTCCCTTTTAGGATATTATTATTGTAACCAATCATGTAAAGTACCTTGAAAGAATCAATGTAAACCCCTTCAGTTGGGTCAGACTAGAAGATTCTAGAAAGAACATATTCTATCGTACCATTGTAAAGCCGACCATGACATATTGGCAAGTCATCCCCATAAGGAAAAAGTCAGTTGGAAAACATGTATAAATAGGGGAGGCGCTCCCCTCCTTTGGACACATCACTCACTCAAGCAATTCGCAAGTGAGAGAAGAAGAAGAACAAGTTCGCTTGAGAGAGAAGAGTAGCTACTTGGAGAATACATCTTATTCTTGGGTTTTCTATCTTGTCTTATTCTTAGGATATTTGTATGGAAGAGCATTTAGCTCTTGGATTGTACTAGAAGAAATTGCACTTACTGATGAATCTATACTTAAGAAGATTGTTGGGTTTTCTTCCCTATTAGGGTTTCCCGGAGGAAAATTTGTGTACTCTTGTTTTGTTGTGCTTTTCTTTCTCCCAGCGATCCTATTTATATAGTTATTGTGTTATGCTGCATATTATTTGAAGATCTAACATAACCATTGTTAAGATATAAAATTCTAACACAAAACACACTTGTGATATTCTTTTTGTTTATCTTAGTTGTACTCTAATTTTAACATGGATAACTAAGTATAAGAGTACACATAAGTAACATGAAGAGTAGTCTGGCAAGCTCACCTTGGGATGATCATGCCACCAAGAGTGAAGCTTGGGTAGTGTCGCACAACTAAGGAAAGAAACAAAGCATCCGATTTGTGTTGGATCCTTAATCCCGTGACAATTTGAGTCTTCCCAACATCTAGGACGCCATTCAAACAAGAATTATATTAAGCATGAAAATGAATCTTAAAATATTTAGATATTAATTGAATTTAACATAGTAACTTAAAGTTTCTATATTGATAAGATACATGGAACAAAAAGTTCAACTAATTCAACTAACCCTTAAATAATTATAATAATGTAAATAAAATCACTTGAGATTTATCATGAAACTTTGTTTATAAATGCTCTATTTTTGTTCTTTTCAAAGGTAGAGTTCACAATCTCCTTAAAAACATGTGATGTATTATAACCAATATATACCTATCTAACTCTAATTCTACAAAGCTCCGAGAGGGAAGAAATCGACAAATCTTTCACCACTAAACTACAACACACATCCCTTTCACCACTATGCTACAACACATTGATGCATGCATTCTTCTTCTTCTTCTTATTTTTTAATGGGACAGACAAACACATCCCTCACGTGTGGCTCCTCTATGTTACAACACATTGAGGCATGCATTCTTATTTTTATGGGACATATAGACACTTCCCCCCACTAAGGTCGCACTATGTTACAACACATTAATGCATGCATTCCACTCAGGCTGGTGTGTTACAACACATTTATGCATGCATCTTATTTTATATCCCCCCCACTTGGGGGACACTATGCTACAACTCATTGATGCTTTAATATTAATATTAATATATATTTTTTTATTTTTATAGAACAGACAAACACTTTCCCCCAACTAGGGTTGTAGAAATGGAAGAAACACACTAAAACCAAAATTATTGAAATTATTCTTCTTTTATTTTTATGGGGCACTCCCCCCCACTCCGTTACACTATGCTACAACACATGGATGCATGCATTCTTATTTTATATTTATATTTTTTAATTTTTATGAAATCTGACATTTCAACCCAAGAAGCTAAACCACAAATAAATATTTATTAATTTATTAACCTTGGAAGAATGAAATTCCCTAGTCTCCTCCTATGCTTTTCAAGATTGTCGGAGGATAAGACTGATACTCTCCACATTGATTCTATGGCACTCTTGAAAATTCAAAATAAACAATTATAAAAAATATAACTAATAACTTATGAATAAATAACTAGTAGATAGTCCATATATATAATGCATCAACTAAAACAAATAACAAATAATTTATTTGTTACACCTTAAATTGTGGATTATCAATATTCATGAGTGAGTACCCACTTATTAAGACTAAAAATATTGAAACCAAAACAATTTGGTTATCTCTAAGCTTTTTATGCCCCATATAACTTGTTACTTGGGGTACGATCTAAAAAAAAATACCAAAGACAGCATGTTACTTCGGGTGGGATGTAAAAGTGGGCCACGTGATGGTAATCCTCGGCTTGGAAAGAAAGAAGGGAGCCTTGAGGGTGTATATATACGGATAAGGGATAACTTCAACTCGCTTGGAAAGAAAGAAGGGAGCCTTGAGGGTGTATATATACGGATAAGGGATAACTTCAACTCGCATATTCGCATACCACAGCCATCTTTTTTTCAAAGTAACGTGGGCAATGGCGTCGCTTGAAGAGAAAGGGCAAGAAAAACAAGAACGGGAAAGAAGACCGACAGGGCTGAAGAATCTAGGCAATACATGCTATCTTAACAGTGTGCTGCAATGTCTCACTTACACTCCTCCCTTGGCAGAATATTGCCTCAGCACTACCCCACATTCTTCCTCTTGCAATATATCATCCAACACTGCTGACTGCCCTTTCTGCTTGTTGGAGAAACGCATCGTGAGATCTCGCTGCAACACTGCCCAATCATTCCACTCTCCTACTGAAATCACAAACTCTTTGAATCTCTTTGCCAAACATTTTGTGAAAGGAAGGCAGGAAGACGCACACGAATTTCTAAGTCATCTGATTGGGGCCTGCGACGACGTGTGTATTGGGCAGAGAAAGAAGGAACTACGTGAAAGAAATGATGAAGCTGAAGGTATTATTAAACACATCTTCGGCGGTGTAATGCAAAGCAAACTGAAGTGCATGCGCTGCGGAGGTGAGTCGAACAAGAATCAAGATATTATGGACCTCAACCTTCAATTAACAGACTCTGTAACGTCCTTGGAAGAGACTCTCTCCTGTTATTTCGCATCACAGCTTCTGGATGATGGGAATGAAGTTTATAGATGCGAAAACTGCAATAATTTAACGGCAGCTCAAACACAAATGTCAATTCTCAAGCCTCCCAACGTTCTGGTCATCCAACTCAAGAGATTTGCTATGAATGACTATGGTTCTGGGATTAAGATAAATCGTAATATTAGCTTTAAACAACGCTTGGGTCTTGGTGATTATATGTCTGCTGTAGCTGCTGCTCAGAATAGGTATACTATTAATGCACAAGGTTATAGTTTGTTTGCCACTATAATCCATTCAGGATCCTCACAGAACTTTGGACATTATTATGCCTATGTGAAGAACCTGGAAGATGAAAGATGGCATTGCTGTAATGATGCTCTTGTCTCTCCTGTCTCAGAAGAACAGGTCTTATCAGATCAGCAAGTGTATCTGTTGTTCTTTATTCGAAGAGGATCAGCCTTCAATTCTTATAGCGGCTGCAATGGTGATGCTGAAATGCCCACAATTCTACACGATGATGATGTTATTACATCAGCAGGGGATACCGAAACGGAAGATGTCTTTACAGATTGTAACGATGAATTGAATTTCGAATTCGATGATGATATAACTGCAGCCATGAATGATGTTATTACATCAGATGGGGATACAGAAATGGAAGATGTCTTCATAGATTGTAACGATGAATTACAATTCGAATTCGATGATGATATAACTGCGGCTCATGGCGATGGCGGTGAGGATGTCTGCACAGATTCTAACAATGGATTACAGTTAAAATTTGATGATGATCATGTCGTAGCTCATCCGGATGGCGGAGAACTCTACTTTTCCGCCATGGATGATTTCGAAGTTGAATTGAAGGATGAATTTGAACCTATTTTTACTGGTGGAGATGGTCATGTTCTCTACTTTTCCACCATGGATGATTTCGAAGTTGAATTGAAGGATGAATTGGAACCTATTTTTACTGGTGGAGATGGTCATGTAGACGATGAATTTGGGGATTGGATTAGTTTGGATGGTTTCGAAGTTGAATTAAATGAAAGGGTAGACGACGAATTTGGTGATTGGGTGATTACAGAGGAATTATTCAGATAGCTGGTTTGTATCACAGCAACACAGAATACAACAATGTAATGGAGTTGAGCCACTTATCTTTCAAAGTTTCTCCAGTTTTAGTTTATTTATTTATCTAGTTTATGTTGGGCCACTTATCTTTCAAAGTTTCTTCAGTTTTAGTTTATTTATTTATCTAGTTGAAGGTCTAATTTTTGTTTCATTAAAGACTGATAGTTTTATCAGGTCTAATTTTTGTTTTATTAAAGAGTGATAAAACTAGTACAGTCAAATAAAATAAATAAAATGGTTTTTAAATATTTATATAGAGATAATTAATCACTTGGTTTTGTAAAGGTAGTTGAGTATTAAACAAATGTTAAAATATATAATTGTATATCTATTATTCATATCAGATTGTTAAAGTTTATATAAGCATAAAACAAATATCATTGAATACAAAAAAACAAAAACTGACATGAAAAAACAAAAACAAATTGTTAACCACCCTTTAACTTAAGCTTATATAGATCTTAATCAAAATGCATTTAATGAACTATGAGTGATGAGCTAGATATATGTTAGAGGAATTGGATGATGGCCTTTCATCGTTTAGAATTTCATTGTTGAAGGTGATATTAACTTTCTCTTATATGAGTTAATAAAACTTGGATCTTATACTAGCTTAGCTCTTTAATTTTCTTTCTATTATGTTTGTTGGCTAGCTGAAACAAGGGAAAATAGTGCAACATTACTCACACCTTTATAGGTCAATTTATGCAATGTGGTAGGTCTTCATAGATGGAGAGTATCATGTGAGTTGGTTGAGAGACATGTAGTTCATTTGAGCTTATCAAGAGCATTTTAAAACTATACTCGTGCATGAGAAAAACTTTGAAGTTTTGTCATGCATCTTTTGCGAAATGAATGAAGGCTAATAGTTTTTCTTGCTATGCATATTTGTTTGGTATCTGTAGCAAGGAAAAAGAAAGGACCTATCTAAGCCTTGACCTAGTCTTGGGATTTGCTCATGCTTTAAGGAGAGGGGTTCTAGTCTTGAATGTCAAGTTGTTTATAGAGGCAAGGAAATGAGGAGGGGTCATTGGGAAGGACAAGAACGAATAGAGTTTCAAGGCTACCTTCTCATGAGAAAGTAGCATAGTCCCTTTGTTACGATGCACTTGTACCAAGTGCACCTTTAGGTGTACCCCAAGGAGAGAGGGCCCCTTTAAGGGAACTATGGATTAATGGCATTGTTGAATGCTCGTTAAAGAGGTTTTTAACCTCAGGGTTGGTGTCTAGGGCCCCTAAAGGTTGACTACTGGGTATCATGGCTCCATTTCCTTCTTGTGTGCTCTAGTGGCCCCTGCTTCAGCCATGAGATACTAGTCTTCAGTTGCAACCACTTCATGCACCTTCCTGACCCTTCAGTCCATGGGTCCTTGCTCTCCCTGGCCTTCTTTCCTCAGAGGAAGGCATCGTCCATGCTAGGTTATTTCCAGGCGTTGAGGGATTTTACAGTATTCTAGGGTTTATATAGGGCATAACGTCCTCCCTCTAGCCCGCTCTGGCCTTTCGTTCGGAGCGATTCACATATTTGAGCATTTTTTGGCACCTCCGGGTGAAAATACCCCATGTAGCCTACCTTAGTTTACATTTTATTATAGTTTTCTTTAATTTTAAATTGACATTTAATAATTATGAATTTACTTGTTTTAAGGCATGTAGGCCTAGATAAGTGAGTGTGAGATCATGTAAATAGATCTCATCTCTTTCATTTGTAAATTAGAACTTATGGGATAAATTAATATGCACTTGTTTTACCGTACTTAGGGTTTTCTCTGGATGGATGTGCTCTTGGTGACAAAGTTTTCTTGTTAATGCAAGCTATTTTTTAGGTGATTCTTTGGTGAATTACTGCTTTTGGTGATGCTTCAATTTTTTGGATGCTTCTCTGTGAATTAATTCTTTCAAGTGAATTACTGCTTTGGTGAAGAAGGTTAGGCTTCTTACCTTTTTGTTGGATGTTGGTGGAAGTGCATGTCTGAGTCTTAGTGGTACCCTTAGAGTTGCAATTTTCCCTAAGATAGGTCACTGCTTTCTTTCTTGTCACCTTAGCAACGTCGACACACATTCCTATGAGAGTTCCCTAGGATTTCCCCTTAGCTTTCCCAGGTTAGTTGCTTAACCTAGGACCCTTCCTCACTACGTTAATGCTCCTCCTTAGAAACCCTAGGTTAGGTAGGGCTTGTGCTAGGGTTTTCTTAGGTTTTCACACTTCTTACTACAAAATCTAATCTACAGTTAGTTCTTAGGTTTGATTTAGGTTTAGGTTAGTTTCTTAACCTAGCTCATTTCTTAGGTTAGGATTAGTTCTTAGGATACTTTAGTTATTCCCCCTCATACCTTCGCTAAGTTTTCCAGCTCCCCATCCAAGTCTTTTCCCCACACTCTGGCTTCCCTTTTACTTACCCTAAGCTTCCTTCAAACCTCCATTCGCTCCTAGAGGCGTTTCTCTTCCACGGGGAATATTTTTTCCATCCGGTGGTCTCTTCATCGCTACTGGTGCTCAGTGGCCTTCGCGACCTCCATTCCCCTCTTCGTAGGGTGCTCCTTTCCTTCATGTTAACATCATCCCTACTTGGTTTTCTGGTCTTCCTCCCAACATACCTCCGTTGATGATGAGTTATCCTTTATGCACTAGGCCTTCACCACTCCCTGGACTCTTTTCCCTCAGGTTTGCATGCCTTTGAGTTGCTCTTTCCCTTCCCATCTTGAGCGCACCCGTGTGTAGCCTTGCTTCCTTCCTTACTCCCTTGCTGTAGAGTAACCTCGTCTGCCCTCCTATCTAGTACTGTCGTCCACCCCACAAGATGATGCTTTCCCTCCAACTCGTTTCCTATTGCCTCCCTGTGCCGAGGCTCCTAGCCACGCTGTCTCTTCTCCTGCACGCTACCCCCTGTCACCCTCTTGCACTCACGTCCTTCCTTGTGCGGTGGTAGCTCCTTTCCAAACGCCTTTCCTTTGTTGTGTTTCCTTCCTAGGAGTCGATTAGCTGCTACCGCCTAGCTACTCCTTTGCATCCCTTTTCTCTCACGAGGTGCCTTATTTTCACGCAGCTCTTAGCTCCTCCTTCCCGCGGGCTAGCTCCTAGAAACCTCCCCCTTTGGCTGCTCCTTCAACCACCAAGTTGTTGCTCTAGCAGCGTGTCTCTTAGCTACACGCCTCCCCTCTTCCTTGCTTGCTACTCCCTCCATCCGCGCAGCCTACCCGATTCACCCTCGCTACATAATTTGTCCAATCCGTCCTCTCACAGCATGCGACCAATCCGCTAGGGTTAGGTTTTTGCGGTCCAAAATTGAGTTTCCTAGTTATCAAATACATTAATACTTTAGGTGAATTATTATGAATGTTTGTTGATTGGCATGTTTTATCAATAGTATTTTTAATATGTGCATTAACTTATATGTGGTTATTAATTTTTATTTTGTTATTTGCATATTTGGGTTATCATTTTCATTATTAATTATTCTTTTATTATTAATGTCACCGATTCTATAATGCTAATATAAATTCCAATTTGACTTCAATCCATGTACATTTTGATAATGATAAGACATGTTTAGTTTGGAATTGAAAGTCACCGTATGATATTTGTTTTTTTGAGTTAATTATTTGTTTCCTACAATTAGATAATTCCATGGTCATAGTTAGAATAACAACACTTAAATTATCCCCCAGGAACATCATTCACTCTTGTTTAAGACTCCATTAGGCACTGATCAACAATATACTCGAGAGAAGTATCCTTTGGTGTTTAGTGTCTTTTACAGGGACCAATAGGGCTCTCCCCTAGGAAGTTGGGACTTATAAAACAGTTAAGTAAAAGTGACTAAGGTGATAGAGGTCACTTGTTCTGCATACTCTTACTGGTGGCAAGACCTTCCATTCCAACTGGTAACATTTTGGCGTCGTTGTCGAGGACCTCAAATTCATTGAGGTGATATATACGGGAAAGAAATGACATTTTGGTAAGTCTTGAAGTCCTTGGTTGTATATGATTGCATACATTTTTTTAAGGACTAACCTACAGACTTACCTAACGACTCCACAAAGAGCTCATCCCATCCCATCTATCAGTTACACCCGTGTTTTATTAAGTACTTCGATGAGATTTGCTTAACTAACTTGACAGGTTTCTCCTGGTGACTCCAATCAAAGAAAAATAAAAGAAGTACTCTATAAAGACAGGGAAGCCTGATGATATGGAATCCAGTTATGAATTGTGGATAGACATATTGGACTTCTTAGGCATTCCAGGTTTTCCACCCAAGCATGCCATTAAATATGGTGGGAAGGCACTTTTCCCATTATTCCAGTAGTATAAGAACCATGCAGCATCCCATGTGTGAGCATTCGCGCAATTCATTCGAGAAAGTAACATTGTGCATGAAGACATCAGGACAAGGCTATTTCTGTTATCTCTTCACCTAGAGGACAATTTATCTGTTAGAAATTGGTATGAGGGTCTTCCTCGCAAAATTTTCTCTTCGTTTGGGAAGTTCATTAATCCATTCAGCATGGATTGGGATTAAGGTGTCGATGAACAAGAAAGAAAGGACATGATCTACAGAATATGGGAAGAACCCTTGGGAAAAGGCTAAACTCAATATGATGTTAGAAAAGGAACCAAATATGACATTCCATTCGAGTTTGAAGATCCTAATAATCCGACTACTACAACAATGGAAATTGGTTTTTCCCCTCTTGATCTATCAGCTTTCCTAGGATACTCATATGAGCTACCATAGGCGTTCTGGCATACCTTCAAGGGTGACCATGATAATGCCATGCATCATGTGGAATGGTTTATGACTATGGATTCAGAATATGGTATCAAAGAAGAAGAAGATGTTTATAGGTGATCATTTCTCCTTCACTTGGGAGGCGAGGCCCTTGCTTGGTTTGTGGTCCTAGACCGGCGTAGATCCAAATCCTAGGCTCTATCAAGCGCCGAGATAGATCAAATCTCTCCATGTGCAAATCTCTTCTTAGGTATCCATTGATTTGATTCAAACCAAAAGACACATCTTTTTATTTAAGGTCCACATATAATTTTATTGTTATTAATATTTAATATTATTTATGGCTGACATATAATATTTTTATTATTTTTTATTTTGTTAGGAACGAACATTGCATCATTTCCCCATACATGGTTTTAAAACCACATGCAAGGCTCTCCTACAATCATGGGTTGTTTAGGAAGCCTTGCACATGGTATTAAAACCATTTGCAAGGCCCTCCTAAACCATGTACAATAAAACCATGGGTTGTTTAGGAGGCCTTGCACATGGTTTAAAAACCATGTGCAAAGCCTCCTAAACCATGTACAATAAAACCATGGGTTGGTTAGAATGCCTCGCACATGGTTTTAAAACCATGTGCAAGGCCAACATTTTTTTGCGAATAATTCAATTTTGTGTTTTTTCTTGACTCACATATTTTTTTCACGGATAATTAAATTTTTACTTTTCTATTGTTTTGTTAGGTATGAAGATTACAATATCTCCCCCATATTATATTGTTTTTGTGGCTCACATTTATTTTGGCTGATTAGAAAATTTATTTTTTATTAATAAAAATAACTTTACGAAAGTGATATTATTTTTTATTTTGTGTTACAAAACCTCTCCCATAATATTCACTATCACTATTATTTTTTGTCGACATGTTACAAACGTTACTAACTTTACATCACATTACAAGATCTCTCCCATAATATTCACTATCACTATTATTTTTTGCCTACATGTTACAAACGTTAGTAACGTTACATCACGTTACAAGATCACCCCCATATTGGGCTGTAGAGCGCCTCTCGGTGCAATAAAGGAACGATATCATGATTTTCAGAATGGGTGGAAATTGTAACCACTGGAATTCAGGGCGTCATGATGAATGGATTCCTCATTTCAAGCATCTGAAGGACTTGTTCAATAAGGAATCCCGAAACAAAGATCGGTTTGAAGCAGCCATTTTTCAGGGTCTAACTGATGATATCTTCAGAACGATAGACGAAGCTTCCCAAGCATATGAATATGATGATGGTCCCATATATGACAATCTGGAAGTCATAATTGAAGAAGCTAAGGAATAGAAAGATAGGATGCATCCTCCCTTCCAACATACAAAAACTCCTTGTGATAATAGATCTCTGGGGGCATAATAATGAGAATTTTGAGGATGATGGTTATTGGACATTTATCTATCCATCTTTATATGATTCCTCGAAACCAGGTAGAATTGTCTCCATATGTTGCAGCAAGGAAGAGAATCTTGATGAAGTTACTCAGGAAGAGCCAGAACTTGACACTTTTGGGACGAGGAACTCTCAGTCACCTCCAGCAGGGATGTTGAAGACACAACTTATGAATACCCTATTGAAAGAGATATAATCATTCCTTCCCCTTGTGAGGCTAATGACGAAGAATGGCTCAACCCTTTTTCCACCATAATTGAAGATGGGACAACACCAGACTTTGCAGATCATTGTTATATGCATATGGGTCATTATGATGAAAAGTTCAAAGACTTGGAACCTCGTATCTTTGGTGATTCTTCCATGATCTCACCATCATACTCATCCTACAGCAAGGAAGCTTGTCGCATAGTGGACTCATTTGCAAATATTCAACATATGATGAGCCTAGGTTATCACTTCCAGATGTCCCCCTCAAGAAGCATAGAAGAATTTGTTCATCCCGCTCTACCCTACATCGACAACCCCTTAATGATGCATCTCAACAAGGCCAAGGAAGGTAGGTGGACAATTATGACTTTCATCCCTCAGTCTCATAATATTTATTGTTTATCTTTTCATTTGAGGCATGAAGGTATGGATTATATTGTCGATAATTTCAAGAGTTCAAGGATTATTGGGGTTACTAGAATTATTGTGGAAATGATAAGCAATATACCTGTATGTACAAAGAAAATATCGAGTAAATGTAGGGACACGTTGCGACTCACATGTGAATATTTGTAAATTCCAACTCCACGGACAGTCTCCCAAGTTCAGAATTCATGGGCGAGTTTCAGGAAAAAAAATATATGAAGATATGTATGATGGAGGTATCCCATACAAAAGTCCACTAGAAGAATGGATCAACAAAGCTTGTCAAAATGATGTTTCTCCATGGTACCAGTTTCAAGTTTTCCAAGATCTTAAGAAGGTCTAGTTTCCTGCACTCATGAAGACAAAGATCCTGGTACAAAATCAACATATCATCAATGAAGTATTGTCTTGGATTACACTAAAGGATAAAGGTAAGATGACAATTATTAATTGCTTATGTAAATGGTTACATTGGTGGTATGATTTCACTTAACCTATTTTGATTACCATGTTTAGAGTAGGTAGGTTTAGTTGCATTAGGCATATTGACGTGCATTGCATTTCATCTCTTTTCATGTCTTGTTAGTTTATTGTTTTTAGTTTGTTTCCCTCATTTTGCGAACAAGGCGGGATGGAAGTGTCTTCCTCTAGATGCTTTTGGTCTCTCGAGAATTTGATATGTGTGTAGGTCTACAGGTACCAGCAGATTTAGAGTTTCTCAAGCACTCCTTGGAATACCACTCATCCCACAGTTGGAGCAAGTGTTACACTACACTTGTACCCAACATACCTTCAAGTGTACTCCAGTGAGAGAGGGCCAAATTTTTAGACCAAGAGGGGTATTATTGAGCGATGGCGGTCATGGTCGGACCCTTTGGTCCTCCTTTAAGGGTATCTTAGATTAATGGTGTTGATGATTTCCCGTTAAAGAGGTTTTTAACCTCAGGGTTGGTGTCTAGTGCCCTTAAAGGTTGACTAATAGGTCTCATGGATCCATTCCCTTCTTGCATGCTCTAGTGGCCTATGCTTTAGCCATGAGACACTAGTATTTAGTCGTGTCAACTTCATGCACCCTCATGGCCCTTTAGTTAGTAGGTTCTTGCTCTCCCTGACCTTCTTTCCTTAAAGGAATCCATCCTCCATGTCAGGTCATTTCCATGCGTTGAGGAGGGAGTTGAGGGATTTTACAGTATTCTAGGGGTTAGGTGGGGAATACTGCCCTCCTTCCTTCCTGCTTCAGCCTTTTGTTCAGATCGATTCGCGTATTTGAGCATTTTTTGGCACCTGGGGTACAAATACCCAAGTAGCCTACCTTAGTTTGTATTTATTATTATTTTCTTTTAATTTTAAGTTGACATTTAATAATTATGATTTTTTTTTTTTAAGGAATGTAGTCGTGGATAAGTGAGTCTCAGATCATATAAATAGATCTCCTCACTTTCATTTGTAAATCATAATTTATGGGATAAATCATTATGCACTTGTTTTACCCTACTTAGGGTTTTCTCTGGATGGATGTGCTCCTAGTGAGGAAGTTTTCTGGTTAATGCAAGCTTTTCCCTAGGATAGGTCACTACTTTCTTTCCTGTCACTATTGGCACTCAGTGGCCTTCGTGGCCTTCGTGACCTCCATTCTCCTCTTCGCATGGCACTCCTTTCCTTCACATTAACCTCATCCCTACCTAGTTGTCAGGTCCGCCTCCCAACATAACTCCGCTGCTGGTGAGGTATCCTTCACACACAAGGCCTTCACCACTCCCTGGCCTCTTTTCCCTCGGGTATGTGTGCCTACAAGCTTCTCTTTACCTTCATGGCTCGAACGCACACGTACGTAGCCTTGCTTCCTTCCGTACTCGCTCGCTGTTGAGTAACCTCTTTGACCCTCCTCTCTAGCACTACGAGCCGCCTTGCTTCCTTCCGTACTCGCTCGCTGTTGAGTAACCTCTTTGACCCTCCTCTCTAGCACTACGAGCCACCCCACGGGTTGTTTCTTTCCATTCAACCCATTTCTTGTTTCCTCCTCGCACCAAGCCACCTCACTGTGCTCTCTCTTCTCCTGCACGCAATCCCCCATCACCCTCTTTTGCTCTCAACATGCTTGTTGTGGTGGAAACTCCTTGTCGAATGCCTTTCCTTTGCTACGTTTTCTTCCTAGCATCTGTTTAGATGCTACCACCTAGAAACTCCTTCACAACCCTTTTCTCTCATGGGCTACCTTATTTGCGCGCAGCTCTTAGCTCCTCCTTCCCGCAGGATAGCTCCTAGCAGCCTCCCCCTTTGCCTGCTCCTTCAACCACCAATTCGTTGCTCTAGAACTTGATCTATTAGCCACACAGCTTCCCTCTTCCTCGTGGGCTACTCCCTCCATATGCGCAGCCTTCCCCATTCACCCTCAGTGTAGACTTTGTCCAATCCATCCTCTCCTAGCGTGTGACCAATCCTTTGCCGTCCAAAATTGACTTTCCTAGTTATCAAATACATTAATATTTTATGTGAATTATTATGAATGTTTGTTAATTAGCATGTTTTATCAATAGTGGAGCATTGGGCATGTTGAGTAGCGTAGCACATCGATTAGATGTTTGAGTAGGAAGGAGAAGAAAAGTGAAAGAAAGGAAAGGAGCAGTTAAAGTAGTGAAGGGAGAAGGAACAAATGGCAACGGGTAGGATGTTGCTGGAGAATTTTATTTAGGTTTTGAAGAAAAACAGATGGATCGAAAAGGCAATCAGAAGTTAGGGTAAAACAAATTATTTTAATTATATATTTTATTTCACAAAAATCTCTATTTTAGGCGGTTCAATATGTGCATTAACTTATATTTGGTTATTAATTACTATTTTGTTATTTGCGTATTTAGTTCATCATTTGCATTATTAATTATTATTTTGTTATTAATATTATTGAATCCATAGTGCTAATATAAATTTCAATTTGACTTCAATCCACATAATTTTTTTTAATGATAAGACATGTTTAGCTTGGAATTGAAAGTCACCGTATGATATTTGTTTATTTTTGAGTTAATTTGTTTCCTACAATTAGATAATTGCATGGTCATAGTTAGAATAACAACAGTTAAATTATCCATCGGGAACATCATTCACTCTTGTTTAAGACTCCAATAGGTATTGATCAACAATATACTCGAGAGAAGTATCCTTTGGTGCTTAGTGTCTTTTGCAGGGACCAATAGGGCTCTCCGCTAGGAAGTTATGACTTCCAAAACAGTTAAGGTTAAGTGACTAAGGTGATAGTGGTCACTTGTTTTGCATATGCTTACTGGTGGCAAGACCTTCCATTCCAACCCGTAACACCATTATTTAGTATACATAACAATATTTTGTAGAAACTAATTAGAGAGAAGGAAATAGGATCAATCAAAATCATAACAAGTGATCTTATACTACTAGAAGGAGATATTCGATCATCTCTCTCTTTTATCATGTAGTGTATTATGAATTTTCATAAGAAGGATTAAATAATTATATAAATTAGTTGTCGTAAATGTATAGGTTGGATATTGTTAGCAAGGACAAATCATTTTAGAGATTGCCCAAAGCTGGTAAAATAGGAAACTTCCATGTGCCTACAAGTACAGGGTTAAATGATGTACAACTGGTGTATCATTGAGTTAAATTTAAATAACTACTAAGACTTGTATTTCATGATCCTTTGAACAATTGCATGTGAATTATATGGGCTTAAACAACCTCATAAATAAGAGATAATAGAATTAGAAAGTTGTAGGTTCCCATGTCTATGAAAAAATTAAACCTCTATGTTACATATGATATTTAGTTGAGGGTTTATACTAGTGGTTTTGGTAAATTAATAGTGATCTCAATTTTTTAAGAGAAAACCAAACCTAATAGAGAAGATCATTTTATTTGTAGTTTTCATTAAATAGCCCCACATCATAGAGTTTCAATTTCACAAAAAAATGTTTTATTAGAATAAATCGATTATTGTGTATTCCTCAAAGAAAACCAAAGGAATAAATAGAAAATGTAAAACATTTTATATTCTTGGCTAGTGATGAAAACATAAACATGTACTCTAAAAAGTCTAGATCCATCTTAACTCTAAATATATCAAGTACAAAGGGATTAAATCTCTGGAATTGCTAAAAAAATTAGAGTGCAAAATTATGATGAAATATTTGCACTTCTAAGGAGTTGATCCATTTTGGCACATGATAGGTCAAGTGTTAGGACGCACCCTAGTCTTGTTTCATTTAATATATATATATATATATAGCCCGATGGGCTAGCTCAAGTGGTTGAGATTTGAAAGTTATGAGCAAAATGTCTCCTGGTCAAATCCCAGGGTGGCTATACATTGCTATATAAGGGTCTCACTTGATTTCACCATCAAGTTAGCTCTGTAATCAGAGCGAATGGGGTGAGGCCCCTTCAGGTGGGTCCCCTATGACTTGTTCTCATGGATGCAACAAGTCATGTAAGGGGGTAGGTTAACCACAATTGAAAATATATGTGTGCATGTGTGTGTGTGTGTCTAAGGCATTATTTCAACTTAAAAGTTATTTTATTATTTTCCAACCAATGTCGTGTCAACAACATTATGTCACACATTTATCTCATATAGGGTTATATTGATCCTTAAGCAACACAAGTATTCTGAAATGATTTCCCAAGGTGGTTAGATCAATCAGTGGTTTCCAATGCTGTTGGGAAATCAACTTGTTTCATTATGGAAACAAAACGCCATTTAGGGCCTCAAAACAACCCCGAAAGTTTGGGACCCGAAAAACCTTAGAAAAATAACTAGGAAACTACCACAATGGACAATTTCTTTGAGCAAGTGGAATAGGTGGGTGGCCATTAATCTCCATATGGATCAATCCTCCCCCTTAGGAATCAATTTTATCCATAACATCAAATCATGTATCATATCTCGAAATGTGTGTTGAGATGAGATCTCCGTGCGACATTTGCTGAAGTGAAGAGGCTTCCTTTCTTCGACATTTCGAGAGGGATGTAATTGTTGTATGGATGATATGTTTCTGGATGAGCACTTTGAATTTGTGGCCTTGCACTGTATAGGTACTCAAATGGATGAGGGAATACTGAGTTCATTTTCTTTCTGAATATGTTGAATAGAGACACCTTATGCATAGGGTGTGAAGGTCTTTGTGATATGATGTTCTCCTCAAGACGCAATTGTGAAGAGGGATAATTTCCTGGTGTCGGATATTATCTTCCTGCCCTGTGAGACTGTGGCAAGTTAAATTGCCTCTGGTATCCGATAGAGTTGTCCTCACAAAGTGACAATGACACTGCGAGGTAGTGACTCATATACAACATGACGCTTCCACATGTATGGTTGTCCTAAAAGAACATCACATACTTCAATTGGGGCCACATCACACAGTACCTTGTCTTTGAAAGGATTAATGCCATATGGTAGGAGGAATTTTTGAGTAATGAAAATACCTCATCCTTGTCTTAGCCAACCGATGTTGTAGGGTTTTGGGTGTGGTGTTGTTGGAAGCTCCAATCTCTTGACGACTTCTGCTGAGATCAAGTTCTTATGGTTGTCATTGTAAACAACAAAATGTAGTGGGATTCCCTTTACCCACATCTACGAGTGGAAGAGGCGCTCCTCTACCTCTGACTCTTCAAGCACCTCTCATTGAATATGTGTGGTAGAAACAATGACAGTGGGTTCTGCATAAATTATCTACTTCCCATGGTCTGAGGCCATGGCATTGGGTTTTGAATTGGAATGTGGATCTAACTATGAATATTTGATCTTAGCCACCAATGACTACTTTGAGCGGCATTCATCTATTTTATGCCAGGGGCTCTTGTGGAACTCGCACCAATTCCCAGTTTCCTTCTTTTTCTTTCCATTACCCTTATTTACTTGTGGCAAGGACTAGTTATCGTTCCTTGTCTTGTGTTTTGCGGGCCAGGATTTCCCTTCCCTTGCTTCTGCGATCGATTTGCAAATCCAAAGTCTCGCTTGTTCTTTTGTCAAAATTTATCCTCGATTTTGAAAGCATACCAATAGGAAGATCCAAGTGAAGAGATGTCGAGGAAGTCCATATTAGTTTGGATGTGCCGATGTAGACCACTGTAGTATTTCTATATCGGTTGTTGCTCAGAGTCCTTGATACCCAGCTTTGTGCGCAAGGTATGAAAGTTTTTGGTGTTCTCTGACACTTTCTAGTCCCTCTCTTGATGCAGAATGGTCCATTTGGTGTACTATTCATAATATTTTCCAATAGGTTAATATTGTTCCTTGAAGATATCTATGAAATAGGCCCAAGTGGGATTTGCCTAAAAAATTCTAGACTCGTCTAATGAGTTTTTCTCCCAATAAGTTTCCCACCAATTTTTGACATGGGAGAAGACCTTGAGGGGCCCAAAGTTAATATTTTCCTTATTGAACAAATTGTGCCCAAAGAAATACCCTTCTAGAAAATTCAACCACTTATCTAGGAATCAACATCGCTTTGGCCTTCAAATAAAAAAATATCAAACTTAACTTGTAACTTGAATGGGGTTTCATCACCGAAACTCTTCCTCGTTGAAGGTGTATACGTCATTGCTCGCATTTGTAGAAGTATTTGGCAAAAAATTTCCATTGTCTCATTCCTCTGTCGTGCAAGGGATTTCTCGAGAAATGACTTAATAGGATATCATGCTCCTTCATCTATCTTTTCTTCCTCCACGGGAGGTCGTTTGAGGCGTCGAGAATGATCTTCCCCAAGTGAAACTAGTTCAAGACCAAACTCTCTATACCCTGACCTCTTCAAGGACATGCGCCGAGAAATAATCAAAGAGAATATTGATATGATACCATTGATCCAGATTTATATGGGAACGAAATGAAATAACATATACAAAAGCATAAACATAGAAATTTTGCAATGAAACCAGAGATACAGTAAACACATATTCTACTAAATAGCGAAAATAGAACAGGCTGTAACTACAACAACTAGAATGGTGGTAGCTATCTCTTAGAAGAGATGTGGATGCTACACTCATCTATGCAAAGATGAATACAAAATGAGGCAAAAATGGCCTATTTATAATAAGAATGAGGGAGAGAACCCCAAGGGTTCAAAACATAACCCTAGAATATGAACCATCATAAATTTTGCGGCCTCAAGTTGAACAATCAACTTCCCAGGGTCATAATTTTCATATATGATCTCTAATTTGGGAACATTATAGCCCATTGGGAAGGTCTATCTGAGATTTACATCTTTTGAATTGGGATAAGTGGAAATTATTTTCAACCATTTTCCCCCTTGAATCACAAGAAAATGTCGTTCTAGGCCTCAAAACAGCCCTAAAAGTTTGGGACCTAAAAAACCATAGAAAACTAATTACAAAACTACCATAATGGACAATTGTTTTGAGCCAATGGAATAGGTGGGTGTCCACCGATATCCATCTAGATTAATCCTCCCCCCTTAGGAAGAAATGGTCTCAATTGCATCAAATCATGTATAATATCTCGAATTGTATGTTGATGAGATCCTGGTGCGACATTTGTTGAAGTGAAGAGGCTTCTTTTCTTTAACATCCCAAGAGGGTTGTAATTGTTGTAAGGATGTTTTGTTTCTAGATGAGAAATTTGATTTTGTTGCCTTGCAATGTAGAAGTACTTAAATGGATGAGGGAATACTGACTTCATTTTCTTTCTAAATCTGTTGAACAGATACACCCTGCACAGAGGGTGTGAAGATTTCTGTGATCTGATGTTCTCCTCTAGATACATTTGTGAAGAGGAATAATTTCTTGGTGTGGCATCTTATCTTCCTACCTTGCGAGACTTCGGCAAGTGGAACTATCTCTGGTATCTGATAGAGTTTTCCTCCCAAAGTGACAATGACACTGTGAGGTCGCGACTCATATATAGCATGCAACTTCCACATATATAGATGTCCTAAAAGAACATCACAGACTTCAAGTAGGGCCACATCACACGGTACCTCGTTTTTCAAAGGCTTAATGTCATATGGTAGGAGGCATTGTTGAGTAATGCAGATACTGCATCCTTGACTTATCCAACTGATGTTGTAGGGTTGCAGGTGTGGTGTTGACGAAAGCTCCAAAATATTGATGACTTTTGTTGAGATCAGGTTATTTTGGTTGTTGTTGTCCAGAAAAAAATGTAGTGGGATTCCCTTTACCCACATCTTCGAGTGGAAGAGGCACTCCTCTGCCTCTGCCTCTTTGGGATCCTTTACTTGAATCTATGTGGTAGCAATAGTGACATTGGGTTCTGCATCAATGATTTCCTTCCCATGATCTGTGGTTGTGGCATTGGGTTCTGAATCATAATCAGGATATGATTCTGAAGATTTGATCTCGGCTACTAATGACTGTTTTGAGTGGCATTCATGAGTGTTGAGTTAAGGGATCTTGTGGAAGTCACACCACTTCTCATTGTCCTTCCTTGTCTTTCCATTACCCTTATTTAATTCTTGCATGGATTGGATATCTTTTCCTTGCCATGTGTTTTGCTTGCCAAGATTTCCTTTTTCTTCCTTTTGCGGTGGATTCGATGGTCCAAAGTATCGCTTGTTCTTTTGCTGAAATTTATACTTGATTTTCATGACATACTAATAGGCAGATCCAAGGGAAGAGATGTATAGGAATTCCATCTCAGTTTGGATGTACCGATGTATACCACTACGATATTTCAGTATTAAGTGTTGCTCAGAGTCCTTGATACCCATTGTTGTGTGCAAGGTTTGAAAGTTGTTGGTGTACTTTGACACCGTCTGGTCCTTCTCTTGATGCATAATTCTCCATTTGGTGTATTGGTAATCATAGTTTCCCATATGGTAATAGTGTTCCTTGACGACATCTATGAAAGAGTCCCAAGTGGGATTTGTCTCAAAGATTCCAGACTCATTTGATGATTTTTTCTCCCAATAAGTTTCCCACCAATTTTTTCCATAGGGGAGGCATTGAGGAGAGAAAAGGTGATATTTTCTCTCTCGAAAAAATTATGGACAAAGAAATACCCTTCTAGAAAATTCAACCACTTATCTAGGGCATCAACATTGATTTGGCCTTAAAATAAAGGAATATCAAAGTTAACTTGTATTTTGAATGGGGTTTCATATATGAAACGCTTGCTCATTGAAGGTGCATTCACCATTGTCGGCATTCATAGAAGGATTTAGGTGAAAGTATCCATCATATCATTCCTCTGTCGCATGAGGGATTCCTTGAGAAATGACTTGATAGGATATCCTACTCCGTTGCCTCTCTTTTCCTTTGCCTTGGGAGGCCATTTGGTGAGGTGAGAATGATATTCCCCAAGTGAAACTAGTTTGAGACCAAACTCTTTATACCCTGACCTCATTGGAGACATGTGCCAAGAAACAATCAAAGAGAAGATTTCTCAGATACCATTGATCCGGATTTGTGTGGGAACAAAATGAAAGAAAAAATCCATAATCATAAACACAGACACATTGCAATGAAACCAAAGATATAGTAAACACATTAAATAGCGGAAATAGAACATACTGTAAATACAACATCTATAATGGTGGTATCTATCTCTGAGAATATATGCGGCTGCTACGCTCATCCATGCCAAAATAAATACAAAATGAGGCCAAAAGGGCCTATTTATAGTAAGAGTGAGGGCGTGAAACCCAAAAGTCCAAAACATAACCCTAGAAGATGAATCGTCATAAAATTTGTAGCGCCAACGTGGTTAGTTGAACAATCAACTTCTAGGGGTCATACATTTTTCATACGATCTCTGATTTGGGCGCTCAATAGGCCATTGGAAATATCTAAGCTTTATATCTTCCTAAATCTACAAAATACATCGTTTAGGGCCTCAAAACGACCCCAAAAGTTTGGAACCCAAAAAACCGTAGACAAATTACTAGGAAACTACCACAATGGACAATTGTTTTGAGCCAGTGGAATAGGTGGGTGGCCATTGATATCCATATGGATTCAACCTCCCACCTTAGGAATGTAATTCCCTCTTCCAATTAGGCACCAAAACACTTGCTAACCTACTTAATTCCCATAGGTTCGAGTGGGTACTGCATAAGAGGGAATTGACTGAGGACCTTGATACTTAGAACCGAACGGGACACTCCTACAGTATTAAAGTCATCAGTAAGGTGAAAGAATCCTTATTTTCTTAGTCTTAAAAGTCAACATGAAATTAGAATTGCATGCATGCAAAAGCAAAGTGAAAACCCTAAAAGTGACATGCAAACTGTTGACACAAAAAAATTATTCACTTAGCTCTACATGGTCTAAACCACATACATACATCATATTCCTACCATATTTCCCTTAATTTTGACCTTCACAATTGTATTTCCACAAAAATGGTCTAAAACATTATTATTTACTATGGTTTACCCTCACTCTCTCCAAAAAGGGGTCAAAAATCCTTAAAAAGGGTCAAAACCCCTTAAAAATGGTTTCAAACCCCTAAAAAGGGTGTAAAAACCCTAAAAGAGAAAAAAACATAGGAAAATACCATGGGTCAGAAATTACCATGGGTAACCACAATGGGTCAAAAAACCCCATATCCATTCTATAAATACATTGTGAAGGGATTTCCCAAAATACCTTTTTTCCACTATTATGAGTACGTTGGGACACCTTTTTCTCTCAGATATTCATACACCATTTTTCCACCATCTCGTTTCCATACCATTGCCACTTAGTATGTCAATACATTCTCTGTACCCACCTGGAGAACCAGCCTGTGGAGAGGCCGACCACATCCGAGACGGCCACGGTGGCCCACTTTACAGAAAAAAGGTATAACATTTGTTTATTGTATTTTATTTATTTTATCCCTCGTATATATATTTTCTTTTTGTTACTAATATGTTTTATTGTTTTAACTTTCAATAACTCTCCCTTACCATCCCATTGACGTAAGGCTGGTGCTTTTGCACGTAACATGGGAGAAATCCCTGTTACAGTTTTGGTGACTCCACTGGTCGTTCCATAACGATCTCTATTTTGTAGGTTTATTACAAGTTTGTTTCTAGTTTCTTCCCTTAGCCATCACCGATCAGGCCCCCACGTGGCTGATATGAACCTTCTCTGCATCAGTTCCTGCTCCCCCGGCACCTGTCGGCTCTGTTTTTCTACATTTTTTTCTCGTTCAGGCATAGTCACCCTTATCGGGCTGGAAGTCATGACCCAGTCGCCTCTTTCAACTCGATAAGCGTGACCCCAGTCACGACTTCAGGCCTGATATGCTCGACTTGGATCACATAGTCGGATCACTCTTGTCCTGGCTCCGGAAGCGACCCCATTCACCCCTGTGACCTTGTTTCAAGTGACCCAATCACGTGAAACGTCCTATTTTGCTTAAGTACGATGTTTTTTGTCTAGATCACCTCTACCTTTCTATTTAGTGCGACCCAAAACACACATGTTTCGACGAATGGTGTGAGTACCAGTTTACAGCCTGTTTCCTGTATCTGTTACAGACCCTTGTTTGTCCCAAATCTCTGTCCAGGCCCATTTTCTGTCCAGACCTGCTCTATTACAGCCCCTTGTTGATTTCCTGAAAAAAGTCCCTCGTTACCCATTTTGTTTGAAGATTGGAAGGAAACCTTTTACATACAAATGCACACACACTCATATCGTTAAGTGAACACACTCGATTCATGACCCCGAGAAGAGCCATTAAAAAGAATCAATTAACATAATAACATTAGGATTAGGACATAAGTCCCATCCACAAAACTATGGGAAGTACTTGGACATAGCCCTAAAATTCATTGTGAGGAGTACCATGGGAACCCCAAACTAGCTAGCCATTGAGAGGACCTGCCAAGCGAAAAGGGCAACGACCCCCACCAGATTGACTAGTACCCACCCGTGAGGAAAACCAAGAGCTGTCATTTGTGGCAAAGCGATCATTAGTTTTACCTGAGCCATGGAGTGAGGGGTACTGCCCCAATATGCAAGTCGTCAGGCGGAATTGGTGGCCGAGTGCTCCTTCTGAACCATTATGAAGCCAATTAAAACCGGTGTCCATATTAATTTCCTGTCACTGCAATAAGCCATCATTACTCCACCATGTTATTCCTATTGGATTATGGGGAACATCCCCTAGTTCGGTTCTTTGAAACATCACCATCGAAGCCATCTTCGACATCACTCACCACCCTCAAAGCCACACACAACCTCTGAGTCAGATTCAGATTCCTACCAATCCGAACCCACTTTGTTTACTGCCCCCACTAGTCCCATTACTGGTGCACATCCAGATCCCTTCCATGGAGGTATATTTGGAGGTGGACCTATGTCCTTGACACCCATCATCACGGGTATCCCTTCTAGCGGGCCCATCACCACCACACACACTATTGGTATGCTACCTACTAGTGGTGGCCCCACACTAGCTACAGTGGTTCCTACCATACCACCTTTTATGCCTGGGGGCAGTGGCATTTTCACGTCCATCCCGACTATCCCCAATATGGGAAGTCAACCTCACATACCCCCAGCCATGCATGAGAACTATGTTCCTGCAAACACCTGCTCCATTGCTGGTCCATATCGATCCAACCTCGGGTCTAGCATACCTTTCATGGCCAGTATTAACCTGACAGATTTGGAAAGGTTAACAAACAACCCCATCAGTAATCAACCACGTCGGCCTCCCATGCTTACAAAACTTTCCTCAGACATCCCAAAGTTTGAGGGAAAGGCGGGCGAGGACCCCTAGAACCATATCATGTCTTTCCACCTATGGTGTTCATCAAACAACATTATGTTTAGATTAAGGTTGTTTCAATGCACACTTACGGGTGTTGCGGACAAATGGTACATCAAGCTACCTCATGCCACTTACCCCAATTTCTCCTCACTTGCCTCCATGTTCCTCCAATACTTTCAACTACCCATCCGATATGACAAGGGAGTCGAGATCCTTTTATCTTTTTGTCAAACCACAATTACCCACATCATGGATCACATCCATGAGTGGTGATGTCGACGTATCTTGTGCAAGATCCAATTGGATAATAGGATCTTCCTTGACTGGTTTCTAAAAACCTTACTCACACCCATAGCCAAGGAATTCGCCTCTTAGCAACCCCAATCTGAGGAGGAGGCCATCTTAAAGGCTTAGTAGTTTGACTTGATCTACGCCCAGTCTAGGTATTTAAATACCATGATACCGGATGCTCCATGAGATGACACCTTTCACCGTGACACACTGGGGACATCCCATGTTGTTGATGGATTCATTGGCTCTATCACACAGCACCCTTAGCTCTATGTGGCCTCTCCCATGATGCCACCACACCTGGGTAACATCCAGCATGTTTCCTAACCCAATTTATCCCCTGACTACTCACATATGATGGATCAGTCTGGATCCACCACCTCCTATGCGCCTCCTGCACCAACTCATCACGTCCATGGGCCTACATGTTCGACACAATCGTGTTCTGGAGAAGCGGTCAGGTTTGTAGCCCCTCTAGCTCCCCCGGTGTATTATGCACCACCTGTGCAACCCACTCTGGCACCAGCCCCGAATCCTCTAGTCTCTACAAAACAGGTTTATGCCTAGCAAAATCTTCCAAACCAGTCTTCCCCCAATAACCAACAAGGGCAAGGAAATAACAAGCAAGGAAAAAATTGAGGCAATAATCAGCTCCAAGGAGGTACCCAACAGGCCAATCCTCTGAAAAATAATGGTGCTGACCCACCTGCATAGAACCCCCAACGTCCCAATTGTATGAGGAAGAAACCACAGTTACAGCCCAACCATCTATGTGCTATCTGCGAAAAATATGGTCATTACACGCATTTGTGTCCCCACATGGCTTGCGTCCAACAACTCCTTCAAAATGACCAACAACGTGATCCTAACGCGGCAACTTCGGCTCTGCCAAACCTAGCACCACTGGGTCCTCCACTCATGGTGCTCCAAAACCCCCTACCACACCAAGGGATGGTTGCAACCCAACCTTTGGCCCCACCTACCCCCGCATCTCCCTCTACGGCCCCACCTACTGAGGATAGTGTCCATCACCTCATGACATGCTCATCCAAACTCAACCTCCAGAATCGGTGCAACCAGTATGGATCCACCAAAAAAACCCCTGACCCATCAGCGTTGTCTACCTCTACGAATGCCGACATGTCTCTACACTTACTGAAACCCCCCACCCAAGGGGAGGTCAATGCCCCATAGTTCCCTATGCGTCGTGTCACAAACAATGCTACTGCCAAAGCTTCCCTTAACTACATCATAGTTGACGACTTGGCCCAATCTCCTACAGCCATGTATGCTTTGGAAATGCTGAAAAATTGCCCAGCACAGCATAAATCATTATTTTCCGTGCTAGGTGTCGTTGACCCCTCTGATTCCAGGTTGATCACCTTCGATTTGGATCATGGAGAACCCAACATGTCGTCTACCAATTCCTTTCAAGTTCTAATATCAATTCAAAATTTGGTCATACATTGATGCATTATTGATGAAGGGGCATCCACCTGCGTTATGTCAACTACCGTTTGGCAGAAACTCGGGTCCCCTACCCTTAAACCTTTTACCACCTCTCTCCGTGCCTACGATGGTCACTCCACTCAGCCACAGGGAATTCTAAGAAATATTCGTGTTGAGATAGCTGGTAAAATGGTGTTGATTGACATTTAGGTTTTCAATGCCCAACTTTACTATAACATCGTCCTAGCATTAGAGAGAATTTGAGGTCAAAAATGGGCCTCCTAAGAGATGTACTACAAAAATATAAAATATATTAAAATATTATGAGTTAGGGGTTTTATGGGGT